>JXCR01137737.1:5103-53539 GCA_002079205.1 Phalaenopsis hybrid cultivar | reverse complement strand
CATTTTGAGTTTCAGGTGGTGGAACAAGAAGACTCGCCAGGTACACTTTTACAGTTTACAACATTTTACAGTCTTTCTTGTACTTTCCTATTGCACTTTTGTTTATGCTTGTATTTACATACCTGCATAGAAAATATAAAATTGCATAAATCACCCCCACAACATTTCAAAATATAAGGCAACTCAAAACTTAATCACAAACATCACAAAAAAATATAATTTTNACTTGTCGGCCAATACATTGGTTTTGCAGACCAAAACGGATGTCATAACTTTCTTTAGTTTTTTTGATCGAGTCTCACCCTCAATTCTTGTTTTCATCCTTTGGGAGAGATACATGATTTGAGATAAAGTGCTCTTTCATCTAAACTATGAAAATTATGGGGTCAATTTGACTTCATCTCTTTCATTTAAACTATGAAAATTATGGGGTCAGTTTGACTTCATATTTTTCAAAACTAAATCTAGTTTATTTGATCGAGCCTCACCCTCAATTCTTGTGTTCATCCTTTGGGATAGATACACGAAGGTAAAGCGCTCTTTCATTTAAACTATGAAAATTATGGGGTCAGTTTGACTTCATCTTTTTTCAAAATGTCATAACTTTCTCTAGTTTATTTGATCGAGCCTCACGCTCAATTCTTGTGTTCATCCTTCGGGATAGATACATGATTTGAGATAAATTGCTCTTTCATCTAAACTATGAAAATTATGGGGTCAGTTTGACTTCATCTTTTTCAACACCCAACTTTTTAAACGTCCTTTCGAAACGGGCGACGGGATTTCAATTCCAAGGATGGACAGTTTCTTACGGGCAAACCTTACACCAAAAATAGTGCCGACAAAGGATTAAATATGTTTTATATTAAGCTGGGTTTGGAAATGCTTCCTATAAGGGCAAACCCCAATAGTTAATTACATCTTAGATAACTGAAGTCACCTAATCAGGGGATATTATCTTCAAGGAGTTCAAAGAGATTGGAATTTTCCACGAGATCGGGCAAAGAGATGTGAAAGGTGAATAACTTAAATTTAGAACATTTTATTTTGGAATCCAAAGGAGGAAGAACTAGGGGATGTCATAAATCCTAAGGAGAACCTCGATGACTTCCCAAACTATCCTACTGTTTAGCTTCCATTTTGAAGATTAGAATTATTGAATGTTTCATCCTGCAATTTTTTTAATTAGGGCTTACGTTCGTGTAAAATGATCACATGAATAGCTTAGAAGATGTGAGGATTTAGGTCGTAATGAAAGACAACCTCAGAATCCTAAGGTGAGTTAAGGCTTATATTGCATAACAAAAATATACAAAGACCTAAAGATAAGTGAGGATTTATGTTGCATAAGCAAATAACCTCAAAGTCCTATAAATTTGTTGTTTAATTCTAAAGAGAAGATATGTTGTTGTAGATCCTCTTGCTGTTATAGATCATTGTCGTAGAATGTTGCCCACAGGAAAGCTCCAAGCTGTTCGATGAAGTAGCAGTTTTAGTTTTAGAAAGTTCAATTGAGGAGATGAGAAAAATATCATGTTTTAGAAGTCACATTTTCTAGTATGTCGGATTATGATGTCAAATCAATTGTTTCTTACGGTTATGGTTATTTAAATATTATGGGGCATATTAAAGTTAATTAGAGCGACACCAGTTAGGATCCTACGGTTCTCTCGTTCTGGTACTACTATTTTTTTCGGATTCACTTAGTCCAAATGAATTTAATAAACTCAATTTAATGAGTTCCATACTTTTATTTATACTATGAAAAGTCTTGTTAGCAACCAAAGTTACCTCCTCCGAGGGATTCCCGATCATCCGATAGAGACATTTTAATTTAGTTGCAATTTTGGTTTTTTGTGATGTTTGTGATTAAATTTTGAGTTTTTTTATATTTTGAATGTTTTGGCGGTGAATTTTATCATGTTTAATTTTTAATTTTTTTTTGTTTCAGTTGTGTGGCTATCCTAAAAGTTTTAGTTTCGACATGCAGGGTGACATTGTTATTTAACATGCAAGTTCATGAGCAGGAGAAGTATAGTAAAGAAAGTGCAAGAAAAGAAGATGTTGTAAACTATAAAAGCATACCTGTCGAGTCTTCTCGTTCCTCCACCTGAAATTTTAATACTTGCAAGGCATATGTATATAGTTTTGCAGGAATAAAAGCATGCTTGTAGGAAAAGAATAGGAAGTACAAGTTCAAGGTGTGTCTACAATATCTTATGTCATATCTTAATGAGTCCTATTTATCTAAGTGTATAGATGATTTCTCAAGCAAGGCATAATGAGTTTAATCATACTTCAAGATATCCAAAAGAGTATGAGAAGAGTCTAAGGACCATGCCACATACATCTCACAATCTCTTGAAAAGTCCCGAGTTTATTCAAACTCGTTATGTTTCTTAATAATTCATCCTTATCATGCCCTTATGCTCAATGAACTGATGTTCTGGCCAACCCTAAGGACGGAGTAATTATCACTAGATGCTTTATTTATAAATTATATAGGTAAAGACCTCTAGGGGCAATTTGGTTTAATTAAGGAGCTTAGCACTTTGATTTTAAATATGGGCTTGTAGTGTTTAAAAAATTTTTAAATTAGTTATAGATTATTTTCTAGATATCATTAAACAAAATTTTGATTAAGCCTAGTTCAATAGTAAGCCCTTCAAAGCTTAATGGGTAGATTTGTAATTTTAGAAAAAGATTTAAATGTTTTTACTTTTAATCATTATCATGAATTATAAATCATTTCAAAACCATTAATTGGGGTTTAAAAATCAGTGAGTTATAATCGTCCAAAAACCAAACCCCTCACCTCAACATCTTTTTTTATTTAAATATTCTTTCAAGTTTCATCAATTTTAAGGAAATTACAAATTTATCCTTTACAAGACCAAAGTGAGGTTGGTTACTACCATTTATTCCTTTCATATTCCAATCATCAAAACATATCAATAAAGATTATTTTTTGCCTATTTAGCCCTTTGGTTAAGCCTAAATATTAATTAAGTCTTAAATTCCAAAATTACCCTTTTGCCTCTAAGGCCCTAATACCCTATAATTCATTAAATTAAACTCAAATGGCTTGAAAATTTTAAGTTACCCCATTCATGGGTTAATTAAAGCATCAAGGGAGAAAATGTGTTTTTTTCTGAATTTATTTAATTTTATAATTATTTTTAATGCAAAAATAGGGTTTTTTCAAAAAAAATTTAATAGCTCAATCAAAACAAAATTTCTGTCCATAAGAAAATTATTAGGAGTTTACTTAGGTCAGAGGACCACTTGGACCAATTTTCATGATTTTTAGAGGTTTAATTTAATTATTAGAATTATTTGTTTGTTTTGAGCATTAATTAAATATAAAATATTATTTAAGTAGAAAATTAAGTTTTATATTTTTATTAAATCTCTATGAGTCCAGAGAACCTAAATAAATAAATTTCATATTTTTTGTGTTTTTAATTTAAATTATTGGAATTATTTTAGTGAGAAATTAGAGAAAAATCATTTTAAGCCCTTAGAAATTTATATCTTGACTTAGAAAAGTAGGAAAATTATTTTAATTAGTTCTAGGTGGTCAGCAAGTCAAATCTGATATTTTCGTATATTTTTACAATCTTACAATTTTTATGATTTTTAATTAATTTTTAATTATTTAAATGCCAAAAATAGCTCAAAAATGAAATATTTATTTTAATTCCAATTTTATTTTTCTTAGGTTCCTATGGTCATAAGGAGCTCCCAAAAATCAATTTAGTAATTTTTTGAGTTTTATTTTAATTATTATAATTATTTTAATGTCAAAAATGTGATTTCACTTGATAATTTATTTGAGTAGTCAAATTAACTCCATTTGACTTGAAATTTTTATGGAAAGCTCCTCTGACATTAAATTACAATTGAACATGATTTTTATGTCATTTAAATTTATAATTACTATAAATTAATTTTATTTCATTTTTTAGGGTTGGTGACAATTAGGGTTATTTTTAATAAATTAAACTAAGTTTATCTTTTCTTTGAGTCCTCTGACCACAGTGAACCTACCAAAATAAATTTTATATTTTTATGCTGAGTATTTTCATTTTATTATTATTTTACCAAAATAGGGATCGTTAACTTGAAAATTAGATATCTCTAGTTAGAGATACTCTATGACCTTAGAAAAATCAGGGTAGATACCTAACAACATATACATCAAAAGCCCCATGGTCCCATGCCATGGTGAAATGTCAAGGCAAATGGAGAATCAAAATAAGAAAAATGAAATTTAATTAATTAAAAATTATACATGCATCAAATGGACATAAAAATATTTTCACATTGTTTTCCTCTGTTCACTGAGTAAGAGGGTATTTTTATTTTATTCTTATGATTTTTCTACACCAAGATATGAATTTTTGATGTTCTAGTGTTTAAAAAAATAAGAAATTCGTTATTTTCCTACTTAAGTGACGTGGCGTGATACACAAAAAATATATGCATTTTTAGGACCCATATTTTATACTCATTTTTTGTGATATTGCACTTTAACAGAATGTATTTTTAATGTTTTCTTGCAATTTGTTGAATTTTAGGACTTGGAGCAAAAAAGAAGCAAAAAATGATGAAATTTGGAGTAAAAGTAGAGAAAAATAGAGAATTTAAAAATTTGTTCAGCGTCGACGGTGTCAGACTGGGCGCCGACGACACTGTTTGACAGAGAGCATCAAATTAAATTGCGGACCACTAGAGTCGATGGTGCTAGTGTCAGTTCAGACCCTGTTTCTAGAAGATTCAATGAATTTGGACGCTTTTTGAAGAGTTTTGGGATGCACCTATTGGAGAACTGACTCTAGGCTCTATTTGAGGCCGAAATCGATAAAACAATTGGATCCTTTTTTGTCATTCCTCGCCTCAATTCATTCTCTTACATACAATACACTTTTTCATCTTCATCCACCACCATTTTGGAGTCTATTAGTGATTTTTCTTTAAGAATTTAGAGTTTTTGTGTTGAGATTAAGTGTGAAACTTTCTCTAAGAGTGTTGGAGAGGAGAAAAGTGAGAGATTTCTTCTTGCTACATTTCCTCGGAAAGCCTACAAGGGATTTGCTGTGAGAAAGAGTTTCAAATAAGTGTTGTTTGTTTTTTTTAGTGTTGTATGAATTTTCTTTCATATATGAAATTTGAGTTTTGTTGTATCTTTCTCTTGAATAATACTATATCAGGGTTAGAGAATTAAAACTGCTCCTATTTGACACAATACATATTAAAACCATTTATCTCATCTCATCTCATTTTACCAAAATCTCATTGTAGTGGAAAAGATGCTTTTTCACATAAAAAATCTTCATCACATAAACATAGTTTAATAGTTTAGTAGTTACTTTAAACTTTGTATTTCAGTTTTGCTAGTAGTTAAATAATTTAATTCTGATAATATCTCAACATTCAAAATTAGTGACAATAATTTTGTTTTACTTTCTATTAATTTTCTAGTTAATTTATCATTTCAAATTTAAACCTTCCTTGTGAGATCGATATTTGGGACTTAAATAGAAAGTCTTTTATTACTTGATAACGATACATATACTTACGTAGATCCTAACATTAATTGCTTAAATTTCTTATTTATAAAAGATTGCATCAAGCTTTTGGCACTGTTGCATAGCGGAGTCTACTTTATATATTTTGCACAACTATATTCTCGGGATCAAGTTTTTTGTGCTGATGCCAAGGAAAGTAACGGTAAATTGAATAGATTTTGTAAATTAGGAAATTTAGAGATAATATAACTATAAAAAAAATCCAAAATAAAAAATCCAAAATGAAATATATTTTTATTTAAGACGTATTTTTTAAGAAAATTTTCTTTACTTATTATATTTGTTTATGCGAAGTATTGGATCTGAAGGTTTAGTACCTTACGATTCAAAATTAGAACGTATTATTACAAAAATTTGAAAACAACAAAAAAAATTAAAAATTTAAATGAAATGGCGAATAACTTAGATAATCAAATAAATAAAAATTGACAAAAACCTTTAAAAGATTATGCTAATCCGACAGCAGATGAACTTCATTTAACTATTCAAAATTCTGATGTTGCTGACTAATTCATTTGAGCTTAAACCTGCTATTATCCAAATGGTACAAAATAATTAGTTTGGAGGAACACAGATCCTAACTTACATCTTGCTAGTTTTCTTGAAATTTGTGCTACTTTTAAATATGACGGAGTCTCTAATGATGATGTTAGGCTTAGACTTTTTCCTTTTTCATTAAGGGATAAAGCTTGGTTAAATTCATTAGCACCTGGATCTATTAAAACTTAGGGAGAACTATCACAAAAATTCTTGGATAAATATTTTCCACCCTAAAAAACCATTAAGCTTAGAAATGATATTACTTCTTTTTATTAGTTTGAAGGGGAATCAATTTATGAAGCTTAGGAAAGATTTAAAGATCTTCTTAGAAAATGTCCACACCTTGATTTACTAGATTGGTTAATAATTTGAACATTTTACAATGGATTAGTAGGATCACTTAGATCTATTATAGATGCTGCTGTAGGTGGATCACTAATGTCAAAAACTTTTAATTAAGCATAATTTTTAATTGAAGAAATGACTACTAAAAATTTTCAATGGCCCTCTGAAAGGTTATATCCTAAGGGAGATTATTGATACTCAATCATCTTATGAAACTTTAAATGCTATAAATAATCAAAATAAAAATCCCTATTCTAACTATTATAACCCTGGATGGAAAAATCACCCTAATTTTAGTTGGAATAATTATAGCAATTCGGTGAGTCCCTCCAAAAATTTTAACAACCAAGGAAATCCTAATTATCAACCTTATTATCCTCCTTTATTTAACTCTAACCCTAACCCATAAGTTAAGGAAAAGAAGTTGACAATGGAAGAAGTAATGTTGAACATGGGAAATCAAATACAAAATCAAGGGGCTGCTATTAGAAATATTGAAAATCAATTAGGACATATTGCTACTGCACTTAGTAACAGACCTTAGTTATTAGAAATATTGAAAATCAATTAGGACATATTGCTACTACACTTAGTAACAAACCTTCAGAAATTCTTCTGAGTAATGTGGAAGTTAATCCAAAAGATCAAAATAAGGAGCAAGTGAAAGCTATTCAATCAAGAAGTGGAAAAGAAGTTGAAACAAGGATCTAAAGAGAAATTGAGGTTGATAAAGAGAAGGAAGAAATGAAAAGTGACCAAAATGAAAATGAACAAACACAAGTTCCGTTAGAAAAACCATTAGCTCTGTTTCCTCAAAGGCTGAAGTAGAAGAATAAATATAAAAAAATTATAAGATTTTTGGAAATACTTAAGAAGTTAACGATAAACATTCATTTCATTGAAGCTTTGGAACAAATGCTAAGTTATGTGAAATTTATGAAGGATATATTAAACAAGAAAAGAAAGTTTAGATATCACAAGACTGTTGCACTCAATGAAGAGTGTAAAGATATTATTCAAAAAAAGCTTTTTGAAAAATTAAAAGATCCTAATAGTTTTACTATACCTTGTGCTATTGGTGAAAAGTTTTTTGGAAAAGTCTTATGTGATTTAGGAGCGAGTATCAATCTAATGCCTCTCTTAATTTTTAAATGTTTAGATTTGGGAGAGATTTTCCCTACTACTGCAACTCTTTAGTTAGCTGATCGATCAATAACTTATCTAAAAGGAGTTATAGAAGATGTATTAATAAAAGTGCATAAATTTATTTTCCCTGTAGACCTTATAGTATTAGATATGGAGGAAGATAAAGAGATTCCTATAATTTTGGGGAGATCATTTCTTGCAACAGGAAGAGCTGTGATAGTTGCAAAAAAGAGAATTAATAATGAGAGTTAATGATCAAGAAGTAACATTTAATATTGCAAAAGCTATAAAATATCCTGCAATAGAAAAATATATGAATGTTTTAGGAGGAAAGTTACTAATTATCTGAGTAATGAGCAGTTTAAGAATAAGTTTGAAGACAAATTAAAGAAAGGAGGATTTTTTGAAAATAAGGACAAAATAAAAGAAGAAGATTTGGATTATATTCAGGACAAATTTGAAACGTCAGATTTGTTGGAAAACGATAATAAAAATCACATTCCTTCAAGTATTAAACCACCTGAACTTGAACTGAAAATATTACCTGCCTATTTAAAATATGTGTTTTTAGGAGAGTCATCTACATTACCTGTTATTGTATCTTCTGAATTAACTGAAATTTAATAACAAAAATTAATAGACATGTTGAAAAGATATAAAAAAGCTTTTGGATGGACTTTAACAGATATTAAAAGAATTAGTCCTTCAATTTGTATGCACAAAATTCTATTAGATAAACGATACAAACCTAAAGCTGGTCCACAGAGGAGATTAAACATAATAATGAAAGAAGTGGTTAAAAAAGAAATTTTAAATGGTTAGATGCTGGAATTATATATCCTATTTCAGAAAGTGCTTGGGTAAGTCCAATTCACTGTGTTCCGAAAAAAGGAGGAGTGACCGTTGAAAATAATGAAAATAATGAATTAATTCCAATAAGACAAGTTACTGGTTGGCAAATTTGTATTGACTATAGAAAGTTAAATAGGTTCACCAGAAAAGAACACTTTCCTTTACCCTTTTTAGATCAAATGTTGGATAGATTGGTTGGAAACAAATATTATTACTTTTTAGATGGATATACCAGTTATCACCAAATTTCAATTGCTTTAGAGGATTAAGAGAAAAAAACATGTACAAGCCCTTGTGGAACATTTGTTTTCTGTAGAATGTCTTTTGGACTATGCAATGCACTTGCAACATTTCAAAGATGTATGATGTCAATTTTTAGCAATTTTATTGAACATGGAATGGAAGTGTTTATGGATAATTTTTTTATATTCGGGAACTTTGTTTGAATTATGTTTAAATAATTTAGAAAAAATTTTGGAAGTATGTGAAAGAATCAACATAGTACTAAATTGGGAAAAATGTTAATTTATGATTGTAGGAGATATTATACTTGGGCATAAAATTTCTGAAAATGGCATGGAAGTAGATCCTGCAAAAATTCAAGTTATTGAAAAATTACCACCTCCTACTAATGTTAGAGGGGTAAGAAGCTTTCTAGGACATGCTGGTTTCTACAGGTGCTACATAAAAATTTTTCGAAAATAACTAAGTCATTATGCCAACTTTTAGAAAAAGATATGAAATTTGATTTTAATGAGGAATACATAAAAGCATTTGAATTATTGAAAGAAAAATTAATCACTGCACCTATAATAGTTCCACCTGACTAGGAAAAACCATTCGAAATAATGTTTGATGCTAGTGATTACGTTATTAGAGCTGTTTTAGGACAAAGACACAACAATGTTTTTGAGTAATATATTATGCTAGTAAAACTCTAAATGATGCTCAAATCAATTACACTACTACTGAAACAGAGTTATTAGCTATTGTTTATGCCTTTGATAAATTTAGACCTTACTTATATGGAACTAAATGTATAGTGCATACAGATTATTCTGTTATTAAATATTTAATGCAAAAGAAGGATGTTAAACCAAGATTAATTAGATGGATACTTCTTTTGCAAGAGTTTGATTTACCGTAGTTGATAGAAAGGAAAATGATAATCAAATAGCTGATCATTTGTCTAGACTTGAAAGAGAAATATTAACTAATTTTGTAAATGAAATTTTAGAAAATTTCCCTGATGATAATTATATAGTATTGATAAAAAGAATGTACTGTGGTATGCTGATATAGTAAATTATATCGTAAGTGATATTCTACACCTGATATTAAAAATACACAACTAAAGAAGTTCATTTATGATTCAAAATTATATTTTTGGGATAACCCATATTTATATAAACAATGTAAAGATTTAATTATTAGAATGTGTGTGCCTTATAAAGAAACTCAACAGATAATTGAATGATGTCATGATTCTGAATTTGGAGGACATTTTGGAATAAATAGAACTACATATAGGATTTTACAAGCTGGATTTTATTGGCCTACTTTTTTTTAGAGATGTTAATTAATATATTAAAACACGACACCGGCAGTGCCATGAATAAATAGAACTACATATAGGATTTTACAAGCTGGATTTTATTGGTCTACTCTTTTTAGAGATGTTAATGAATATATTAAAACATGGCACCGATAGTGCCATCGAAAGCGACGAAGGTGTCCCGAGCAGTTTCGTGCGGTTTTGATGTTTTTGGTGGACTTTGGCGGGAATTCTCACCTTAATAACCACCGAGAGGTGTTTTTAAAGTCCTAAAAACTACCTTGAACGACCAGAAACTTCCTATTTTTGAATTACATGGCTTGCAATTCCAGAAATACTTTTAGGTTTGGAGTTGAAAGTTTATCATTTTTGACACGCAGAGATTATATGATAAAGTCATTACGAAGAAGAGGCTTATCAAGGAAAGAGGCTTTGTTAATCATGGATTGATTAGTCCAAGTTCTCTGATTGATAAAATCCTTATACAAAGATGATGGGAAGTTTTGTGTTACTCTACTGCTGCAGTTGTTGTACCGATGGTGAAGGAATTCTATGCCAACTTACATAGTTTTACCCAAGGAGTTGTCTTCATACGAGGTAAGGCTGCACCATTTACTCCAGCGTGAATTAAGGAGTTGTATATGATAGAAAACGTTCCAATCTGTCATTATATTAATTTTATCCCAATGAGAGATTTGATGCAAGATGTCTATAATTTTTTGACGGAAAAAAGTGATATTTGGGAAAATGCGAGATCAGGGATTTGCTAGTTTTTCTACTTCATTGCTTAATCCAATACCAAAATAGTGGCATTTCTTCATTTCAATAAAATTACTCCCTACCATGAAGATTAGTAGAGTCACCAAAGAAAGTGGTATTTTAAACTATTACATTCAAATGAAAAAGCCCATTGATGAAGGATCTATAATTTTTAAATCTATTATGGGTATTATTATGAATGAGCCAATATATGGACTTAGCATCCTTCTACAATTTTCCTACTTTGCAGTCAATCTCAAGTTCCATATGAAAGTTGGGAAAAAGTTTTACTACCTTGGGAGCCTCCACAATTTTCCTACTTTGCAATCAATCTCAAGTTCCATATGAAAGTTGGGAAAAAGTTTTTTTACCTTGGGAGCCCATGATTCTTATTGATGACAATTATGTTAGAAATGGAAATGAAGCATTAGATGTTATCCTGGATCATTCATCACATGCTTCAACTCTATTAATGCCACAAACAGTTGGAAGTTCACTAGCTTTTGAAAAGAAAATAAATAAAATTGAAAGAGAACTTCATAGTATAACGAATGCAATAGGAAATGTTAAATACCTTTTCGATCACCTATTGGAGGATGAAGGAGAATTTTGATCATACTGGAACATTTGAAGCAGCATTAATGAAGATGTTCAAGGAAAAAGGATGGATAAAAAAAATTTTGATTGATCAATTCCCGTACCGACCCTTCTACAATTTGTACGTTCATTACCAGTCTGTGGGAGATATTAGAGGAGGAGAAAACACTAAAAAAGAAGTAGAATAATTGAAGAATTTGGACTCTCTATTAGTTTAAAATACTTATGTATTTAATGTTATTGTGTGGATTTGATTTAGTTTGCTTTGCTTTAGAATTATGAAATTTGATTGTGTGTATAGTTTTTTGTGTCAGCGTTAGTGTTGTGGCTTGATTTTGATGTTGATTTATAAGTTAGTTTGCTTTAAGGATGTGGAAGTGTGATTAGAAAAATGTATTTGTAAAAAGTATGTTTTCATATATAAAAGTTAGTTTGGTGTTGTTTGTGAAAAAGTTTGTTTGTGAATTATCGTTAAATAAAAAATTGTGTTCAAAGATACTAAAAAGACTATGGAGTAAAATGAAAGAAAATTGAAAATTGCAAAAATCAGAAAATGGAATTTTTGGTCTTTAGCACTGACGGCACTAGCATCGGCACCGACAGTGCCCTCAACCCGAGAACACCTTAAACCCCTTAAAATTCATAATTTGCACCGTAGAACTCCATTTTTACCCTTTGAGTCACCTTCAACCTCCGATTTTTGCACCTAGGGTTTGATTTTGCTCGGTTTTAAGGCAATTTTAAGGCAAAGGAAGTTCAGATTTCATCTTCTCTAGGTAAGAGCTACACTTTGAACTAAAAATTTTTTATTTTCACCAAGGATTTATCTCACATTGCCGAGATCCAAAAATTTTAGAATTTTTTGAGAGATTTTGAGAAAATCTTTTGGTGAAGAACTTTTACTTAGTAGATTTAAATTTTAAACATTGTGATTTTTAGAATTTTGGGAATTTATTTGGATTTTTATCAAATTTTTCTAAGATTTACTATGGCACTTAGAATGAGCAAAAGAATGAGAAAAGTGGACTATGATGAATAAAAATTTGTCAGCTTCAAAGCTAGTGCTCGTTTCCATAGTTTATTTGAAAATAAAAAGTGATTCTGGATCGTGGATTTAGAAATCCGGGTGGAGAAGTCGAGCGATTAATCAATGCTTGGTAGTGGGAAAATTTTTGTTATTTTACTGTCGATGCGATTATTGGTGTAGTAATGGAGTTCTATGCCAATTTTAAAGAGACTTCTTAAGACATTGTTTTTGTTTGTGGGAAAATGGTAGAGTTTTCTCCAAGAAAGATTAATGAATTTTATCAAGTAGAAGATGAGTACAGTTGCCAGTATAAATCATTTTCTGCTACGAATGAGGCCTTGGATGAGGTTATTTCTTTTCTTACTGATGAAAGAGGAACCTGGAAGGTGAAGAATGGTGTTAAGGTAAAATTTCCTCTTTCTATTTTAAATGTAGTATCTAAGGCCTGACACTGCTTTATTTCTGGAAGAATGATATCGAAAAATCATCATAGCGTGATTATAAAGGATAGAGCCATCTTGAACTTTTGTATCCAACAAGTGATGAGGATAAATGTAGGCTCTATTATTTATATGAACACTCGATCTATTGCTTTGGGAGAGACCACTGGTGATTTAGCATACCCTGCCCTGATCTTCACACTCTATGAACAGACAAGAGTTGACTTTAGACCAGAGGAAGAGAGGATTGAGCCTCTAAGACTTATTGGGCCTGCCAATATAAAGACATATGGCTCTCATGTTGGATGGAGGTCTAGAAATAAGACCAAGGATATTCCTTCTGCTTCGAGGACCCCTACTTTTAGTGACCCTACTCTTCAAGAACTATTGGAGCAGATGATTATCCAACAGGGAGATATCTTGAGAATGGATCATAGAATGGAAAACATTGAGGCCAGAAATGCTTACACTAATGATTTGATAAGACAAAAGTTTGAATATAATGTTGCTTATGATGATGCGATGGTCATATATAAGAAGGGTGATCACTCAGTTCAATTTCCTACTCACCATGTCTTTACTCCATATCGGCAACAAAATTTGAATGTGGAAGAAGAAAAACAACAAGACGATGATTGGTGATATGTTAGTTTGATCTTTCTTTTAGTTTATGTTTGATTGTACTTTATTATTTTATTGTTTGTTTTTGTTATATTTTTTAGACTGTTTGTTGTTAGATAGTGAGACTCTGTTTTATTTTAGATATTAAGTTGTGAAGTGTAGAATTGTAAAACTGTTTGTTATTTGAAATTAAGTTTAGCTCTATTGTTAGTTATTAGTATTTTATTAAACGTATTGTAATTAACTCTTTTTCAGCAGATTTTATATGTATTATGTGTTATTTAATGTTTTAAGTCTTGTAGCTTTTCATATTAGCACCTACAATATTTCAGAATTAAGTTTCAAAATTAGAACATTCAATAGGTAAGTTTTTTCTTTATGTATTTAATGTTTTCTTTCACCCTTTATTTTTTCAGTTCTTCATGCTAAATCTTTTAAAAAAATTTAAGTTTGGGGGGGAAAGAAAAATTCCTTTTTAAAGAAAGAAACTTAATTTTATGTCCTCACTTAGCTATATTTTCAAAATTTTTAAATTTAACATGACCTTTGGTATTAGGGGGTAACTTTAGATAACTATATCTATGTTTCTAAATATATAGTAAACTTAAGTAAAATTTTTCAATAATAAAGAGATAACTATTTCTATGTTTCTAAATACATAGTAAACTTAAGTAAAAATTTTCAATAATAAAGGTTAATTTTAGAGAGTAAGATATTTGGTATAAAAGAATAAGACTATGTTTTTTTATTTTAAGTAAAGAAATTTGTATTTTGAAGTATTAAAAATCTTAAAGATTCATGTAAGAAGAAAATAATTAAACTTTATGGAATCTTTAAGTTAATATAAATTTGTTAATTGAAGAAATGTGAAAAGTTTTTGACTTTAAGAAGAGGATAATGAAGTTCAAAATCATTAAAGACTATCCAGATATAATAATCCTCACATAAAAAAAGAGAAAGAAAAATGATTGAAAATGATCCTGAAAAGAAAAGAAATAAAAAGAAAAGAAAAAGGTTTGAAAATGATCCTGAAAAGATAAGAAAAGAAAAAGATAATGTGGGGAGAAGCTTGAGGAGATGCCTAATTAAAAATTGGCTTCACTTGAATCAACTTAATGAAGAAGGCTTGGCAACATTTTATAAACTTATATTTGATTATTAACTTATTTAATAGTAAAGTTTCATAAAGTTCTTTTTCATATGAATACTCTAAGTGGCTTTAATATGACAATTTACAATTTTTCTTGAAAAGAATAGAGAATCAGAAATCTTAGACTTGATTGCTGGATATTCTTATACTTTTGGTATTAACTGGAGTTGTTTTGAATTTTTCTTAAGTTATGCTATTATATTTAGTGGAATAAAATATGGAAATCTAGAAGTTAAATTCTTTACCATAAGTCATATTTTTAGTACTAAAGGAGTTACCTTGAGGACAAGTAACATGTAAGTTTGGGGGATTTTGATACACTAAAAATATATGCATTTTTAGACCCATATTTTATACCATTAAGTTGGAGGATTTTGATACACAAAAAATATATGCATTTTTAGACCCATATTTTATACTCATTTTTTATAATATTTCACTTTAATGGAATGTATTTTAAATATTTTTTGCAGGTTGTTGAATTTTAGGACTTGGAGCAAAAAGAAAGCAAAAATGATGAAATTTGGAATCAAAATGGAGAAGTTGAAAATTTGTTCAGCGTCGATGGCGCCAAAATGGGCGCTGACGGTGTCGTTTAACAGAGAGAAGCGAATTAAATTGCGAACCCCTGGCGCCGACGATGCCAAAAGGGGCACTGACGACGTTAGCGTTGGTTCAGACCCTGTTTTTGGAAGATTCGACGAATTTGGACGCTTTTTGAAGAGTTTTTGGATGCACCTATTAGAGAACCGACTCTAGGCTCTATTTGAGGCTAAAATTAATTAGAAAATTGGCTCCTTTTGCCATTCCTTGCCTTAGTTCATTCTCTTACATACAATATACATTTTCATCTTCATTCCAGCGCCAATTTGGAGTCTATTAGTGATTTTTCTTTAAGAATTTAGAGTTTTTGGGTTGAGATTAAGTGTGAATCTTTCTTTAAGAGTGTTGGAGAAGGAGAAAGATAGAGATTTCTTCTTCTTACATTTCATAGGAAAGGCTACAAGGTCTTTGCTTTGAGAAAGTGTTTCAGATAAGTGTTTGTTTTTTTTAGTGTTGTATGAACTTTCTTTTATATATAAAATTTGTGTTTTGTTGTATATTTCTCATGAAGTCTGAGTAGTTTCCTTTATCTTTCTCCCTACTCTGAGATATGGTGAAATGAAAGATAATATGGATTTGTAAATGTTAAAATATAAAATAAATTGTGATGATTTTTCAACGGCGAACTTAATTTACTTTTCGATCAGGGCAATTAAATTGTTAAAATTTGTTATGAAACATATGATATGGGAAATGGAGTATGAGTTCTACAATAGAGTGATGATCAAATTTGTTTCCATGAAGGAAAATTTCTTTCATGGAATTAAGTGCAAATAAATAGGGAAATATACATTATTAGGTATAGAATTGGAGATTTTAGGGTGACATACTAAAATCCCCAATTTGGTCTTAGTGTTTAAGAACTAAAACAAGAGTTAGCCTTTAGGTGAAAGGAAGTGGGAGCCAGTATCCTCCTAGCCTAGCCACGGATTTACGGACTAAACCTGAGATTAACTAATGATTTTCTATAACACTGTATTAGGGTAGAGAATTAAAACTGCTCCTGTTTGGCACAATACATATTAAAAACATTTATCTCATCTCACTTTACCAAAATCTCATTAAAGTGGGAAAGATGTTTTTTCACATAAGAAATCTTCATCACATAAACATAGTTTAATAGTTTAGTAGTTATTGTTTAAACTTTGCATTTCAGTTTTGCTAGTAGTTAAATAATTTAGTTCTGATAATATCTCAACATTTGAAGCTAGTGACAGTAATTTTTTTTTACTTTCTGTAAATTTCTTAGGTAATTTATCATTTCAAATTTAAACCTTCCCCGTGGGATCGATATTTGGGGCTTAAATACAAAGTCTTTTATTACTTGATAACAATATGTATACTTGCGTAGAATCCCAACATTAATTGTTTAAATTTATTATTTATAAAATATTGCATCAAGCTTTTGGCACAACTGCATAGCGGAGTCAACTTTATTTATTTTGCACACTTATATTCTAGGGATCATGGCGCCACCTCAACCTATGCAAATCCAAACTTTCCACACGGCATCTTCCGGTTTGGCGCTGCCAGACACCTCAGCACTGACTCAGCCCACAGTTCATGTTCCATTCCTTTGTCTGGCGCAATCTCATCCGTCCATCCAATACACGCAGAAATGGAAGACATCCATTCATCATCCCCGAATCCCTAGTCCGAGAACAGTCCAACTTCAAACCATAATATCTCTCTCGATTCTTAACCAAATAAAGTGTGGTTTATTCCTATAGACTCGTCTTGACTAGGAGAATATATATATATGGTTGATCAAGCCTTAAATTAAGTCTATAAGCTTGAAGAATTAAATGAAGCTCGATTTAAGGGGAGAGTTCAATACCTTTGCCCAAGAGGTGTGGCCTCGATTGGGTTATTCCAAAAGCTTGCCTTGAATCCAAAGAGCTCCTAGATGAAGCCTCAAGCCATGGTGAAATGTCTAGGTATGAAATTGACCAAGGCCGATTTAGGGGTTCGATCAAAGTCTATCTTAGGGTGCTCTAGTGATGGGGCTTTTGTGGGGGATCTTCTTCTCTCACTACGAGGATGGTGTGGGTGTAATTAATTTGAGTTTGGTGGAGTTTTGGGGGGGTTTCATGTTTCGGGCTTGATTTTGAGCTCCAAAATTGAAATCAGGCAGTGGGTTTGAGGGCTTGAGGATGGTTGGATTGAACTTAGTGGGTCTTGAAGAAGCTCTAGGAGCAATTTGGCAGGGTCTACCCAAGGAATTTCAAGCTCACTTGGATTGGTCATGGAGGTTGGGTTTAAATAGAGGGGAAAGGAGAGGCCATCAGGGGCAATTGGTGGGTGCTTTGGGTTACTTATGTGGATGCCAACAATGTGCAAAAATCCAATTGGGATGAGACAGCTTGGATGGGTTTAATTTTGAGTTTTGGCCTTGGTGGAGCTTTTGGACATGGCTTTTTCAGTAGCCAAGGTGGACGGACAGCCAGGCTCAGGTCACCATCTGACTCAGAGAGGTCAGGGCTTGAGTTTGGTGAATTCAATTGGAGTTGGTCATGTGTGAAGTTGTAGGATTGAAATAGTATGGGGAAAGGGCTATTTTGAGTCAGTTTGGGTCAAATCATGGTTTGGGGTTGGACTCAATCACCAAGGTTGGTTTGGGTACTGAGAGAAATCAAATGATTCACCTTAATCATCATGGTGAGGTCTCTATCCAATGAGATTTAGCTAATCATGGGTTAGAGTGATTCATGGGAGGGGTTAAAAGAATCTTAAGGATATCTGAAAGTGGCTTGGCCTCTTGCCATTAATAGTTTGATGAGGTGACAAGGTTGTCATGGCTCACCTATCGCTTGGGAGTGGCTTCATGGCTTGCATGTGGCTTGGCTAATTTTCATGAGAAGGGATTTTTAATTTATGGGGCATTTGGGTGGAGTTTGTCATGTGGCTTTTTTTAGAATAATTTTGTCATGAATTTAGGACTTAGGAAATGATTTTGATTAAATGGATGATGGGGGAAAAATTTGTCATATGGGCTTTTGGATTTGGGCCTTTTTGAATGACTTAAAGATTTAAGCTAATTGAATGTTGAGTTTGGTGTAGGGAGATGCCATGAAGGATTTGGAAGAATTTGAAGTGATTTTGAATTGAATTGGGGGGATAATTTAGTGGATTTAGGCATAAGGTCAAAATTGGGGCTTTTGATTAAATTGGGTCAATGTGATGGTAAAAAATTGAAATTGAGAATATTTCAGATGATTTTGGAATTTTTGGGAAATTTTTGGAATTTTTGGGTCATGAGGAGCTTTTGGTATTTTTTGGCAATTTGAGGGTGTTTTGGGAATTTGGTGATTTTGGTGAATTTTGGTCAATTTAGGTAGTGGTGGGTGGTTTGATATAATTTTTGGGCAAATTTGGGTATTTTGGGATTTTTGGCAAAAATTAGGGTTGAAGCGGTATTTTGGTAATTTGGTGGTTTTGGACTAGAATGGGCAAGTAAGCCATGAAGCCATGCCAAACTAATGGGAGCCATATGAGGATTCATTTTGGATGCTCAATATGCTGGTTCTAACCCTCTTAGCCAAAGACTAGGGGTATAGGTTCATTCATATGAGCTTCCAAAATGAATCATGAAACCAAATCAAGGGGCCTTAGGGTTTGGGGTATGCAAGAAAGTTTAGTATGTGCAAGCCATTTCAACCGTCACCAGACCACCCAGGGTTAGTCCTAAGGTCTGGCCATCCTATGGGAGACTCCCCTTGAGTTCCCCCATACTGACCCCCCACCTACTAAGTGCTAGAAGTTAGGACCAATATATGGAACTTCAAGTTAAGCAAAGAAGAATTTGGAATTTCTAATGGTGAGGGTTCATTTTCTAGTCTTCTAGGAATAGTCAACTGGAAAATCTAATGGCTAGACCCTAGGCTTCTAAAGAGGAAAAAGTTAGACCTCAACAACAAATGAAGTCAACAATCCTTAGCCACCCATTTCCACTGGAAAAACTAATTTCACCACTAAAATTTAAGAATTTTTTGGCTATTTCACCAAACCTTTCAAAACTCCAAATTGATCATTCCATAAGCTTCCCCACACTTTAAATCCACTTCCTTAATCAAAAGTCGCCCTCTCCCGAGCACCCTAACATAGTCCTTGACCAAGCTCGAGTCACCCTCCGTTCGAAATCATACATAGGCCACATCACAGCTCAACATAACACTTCAAGGAGCTTTGTAGACTCAAGGCAATTGTCTCCAACCAACCCAATTGAGGTCTCACCTCTTGGGCAAAGGTATAACTCAAAATCCGTAAATGTTGTCTCAGTTTTATCAATTATGAAGTGAAGTTGTATTTCAAACGTATTTGACCATATAGATATGTTCATCTCACTTAGATGAAGGTGTAGGAACAAACCCGAGTGATTTGGTTGAGAATCGACTGAGATAATAGATCTAGAACATGGATAGTTCTCAGGTTAGGATGATAGGGGATGATGAGCAGATGTCATTCGTTTTTGCGTGTATTGAATGGACATACTAGATCACATCAAATGAGGAGATGGAACGCGAACACGAGCACAGTCAACATGCTACGTGGAAAACGAGACGAATCAAGGGATGACACGTGCGCGATTGGAGACGCTGAGTTTGTGCTGACAGCTGACTTAGATAAGTAGATAAATAGGGTATTTTTGAATTAAATAAATACAAAAAATTTAAAAATACATATCTTGGCGTATAAAATTCATAAAAAAATAAAAATATCTCTGTGCTCAGTGAATAGAGGAAAAAAAGTGGACTAAAAATTAAAAATATTTTCCTTTATTTATTTTTAAATAAATTAAATACCCCAGAGTTTAAATAAGTCATAAATATGTAAATAATTATTTAAATCAAATGAAAATTTGAGGTTTTGTTTTTTATGACCTTATGGATCTTCTCTGATTTTTCCAATAACAGAGGACATCTCGACGGTTAAAAGCCCTTTTTTTTTTTCACATTTGGTGTTATTTTAACTTAAGAAATTATAAAAAATAAAGTAGAAGTCATAAAAATACAAAATCTTGTTTGGTAGGTTCACTATGGTCTGAGAATCTTAGGAAAAATAAAAGTAATATTTATAAAATTTTCAAGCCATTTTTTCTATTTAAAATTAATAAAAATCACTAAAAAATAGAAAATATGAAATAATTTGAATAATTACCAAAATAGGACAAGTTGTAGGTAATCATCCTAGGAGGCCTTTGTAAAAAATTGGAAGCCACAAAAATTATTTCTAATATAAATACGTATTTTTTAAGTAAATAATAATTCTGGCTTAAAATAATTATAATAAATAAAAGAAAATTCTAAAAAATATGAAAATTGGGTTGGAGTGTTCCTTATGACCAAAGAGACCTAAGAAAAATAAAATTGAGATTAAGATAAAAACTTCATTTTTAAGCTATTTTATAATTTTAAAATAATTTAAAATACCAAAAAATGCCAAAAAAAATTGAAAAAAATTACTCTAAATTACCCTAAACGTCACTCCAACCACAGAAAATAACCTAAAGGGGTGTTTGTAAATTTCCAATGATGTAAAAAAGTGTTTTAAGTAGTTAAATCTATTTTTCTTAATTTTTGAATAAAAATAATTACAATAAATAAAATAAAAACAACAAAAGTACAAAATTCACTGCTATGAGTTCCTCAGAATCAAAGAGTCTTATGAAAAATATAAAAATGATTTTTCTAAAATAAAATATATTTTCTATTTATTTATTCATTAAAATAAATAAAAAATTATAAAAAATAAAATATAATTAAAAAATTTACAAAAATTTTTCTTAGTGGTCTTCTAACCTAAGTGAACCTACAATAATTTTCTTAAGTACAAAAAGTTTATTTTACTTAGTTAAATTAATTATCTTTGAAAATCTTTATTTTTTAACTAAAATAATTATAAAAATTTGAATATAAATCATAAAAATATAAATTCTCCTCCAATATTCTAATGGACACATGAGTGGAGTAGCAATAAAGTTATAAATACATTTGAGTTAAACTTAATGAATTATGAAGTGCAGTTTCCTAAGGGCAAAATGATAATTAAGGAATTTTTAAACCTTAACCAAAATTTAGAATAAACCAAAAGGTAAAAGGGTAACATTTATTTTAACTAGTTCTCTAAATGACGAAAACATAAAGGGTTAAAGGATATAAACAAACTCATTTTATTTTCTATATAAGGGTAAAAATGTAATTTCCCAATTTATTGTGTTTTGGAAGTTAATTAAATTGGATGATCCTAAGGTGAAGGGCCTACATTAGGAAGACAATAACTTACTAATTGGAAGCCTTAGATCATTGGTCACATGATGATACAATCTTTTAACAATAATTAAGTTCACCTCATTCAACATTTTTTTCAAGATTACAAATCTACCAATAAAGACTTAAGAGCATGATAGTGAACTAGGTTTGATCCAAAACTGCTTAATGTGGTTTAGAAAATATAACACAATCAATCATAAACATTTATCAAACACTCCAAGAAAAAATTCAATTGAAAGAGTAAAGTCTCCTTAACAGTTTAACCTGCCCTTAAGGCTATTCGCCGACATAATTTCTAAGCGAAACATCAAATGAATATCTATTCACCCCACTCATGGACAAATTAAATCATTAAAATTTCACTGAGCACAAGTTAAAACACTAAAACCAAATTAACTTGGAGTGATCAATTCAACAAAATAATAATTTTGCACGAACTCAAGATGACTCAGAAGATTCTAAAAGATGTACAGGGTCAATCCCTGATCACTTTTATAGCCTTTTGTACACTTTGAAGAACACTCAGGCTTATTATTCTTTGCTGAAGGAAATCATTTATAAAATCTTAGGGATCTTCCAAGATATGCCTCGGGACCCTTTAATACATTGATTCCAATGAAATACCCTACACTACTTATCTTACAGTTATACCCAATGCTCAAGTGTTTATGTCTTGGATAAGGTATTTTGACCCTTGCGAGAATTAGGGATATTTTTGCCACATATGGATCAACAGGCTTGTGTAAGCCTGTGGTCTAGTTAGCAAAGGTGATGAAGACATTGCTTATATGTGCTAAACAAGAGATGCAATATGGAATTTTGGAATAGTAACTCCTACCTCAAGGATCCTCAACAAAAAGAGAGGATAGAATCGAGAATGCTATTCACCAACTTTTGATAGGAGATGCCCCTGACACTCTTTGGTTGCTGGTAGTCCTAGCTTGATTAGAGTAATTAGGCTGTGGACTATATTACTTTACAAAATATATTTAAGAAAACAAAAAAAATCTCTTTCACAACATCATTGATTTTGCTTACCAAAGTAAACTTCACCTGCATGAAAAATTAAATAATTTTGATGAAAAACTATACAGGTCCACTGGTTAATCACTCAGATCGAGGTTATGGATTTCACTCTAATACACCAAAAAAAAGTGTTGTTTTAAGTATACATTTAATGCTTATTTTTTGTGATATTGCACTTTAAAGAAGGGTGTTTTCATGTTTTTGTTGTAGGTATATCGATTTCAGGCATTTGGCGCAAAAGTAGCAAAAAGAATGAAATTTGGAGCCAAAACAGTGATTTTTTTTATTCTGGCACCTAAAGCGCCACTATACAAAGAGCTGGCGCCTGAAGCGTCAGAACCAGTGCCCGAGGTACAAGAGATGACTTTTTATGAATTAAGGTAGTTCTGGACAAAGGTCCACTTTATTCTGAATGCCCTATGGAGTGATTCAATGCAGCTAGACATTTTGAAATGTTCTTTTATGAAGGGATATGTCTCTTGGATCAATAAACATATCTTTTGGAATTCAAAGGGGTTAACTTTTAGATAAAATTTTAGAGGGAAGTTTGAATTTTGTTTAGAGGGAGGCAGCCAAAACCCAAAACAACGCGGTCTTAAGCAACTAGAGCTTAGAGAGGAGAGTCAGTGGCTTGAGGAGGAGTGAAGGGTGGATCGAAAGAAGCAATTGAGGCGTGAGAGAGAGAGAAAGTCAAGGGCTTGGAGATTTTCATCTAGGCTTGTAAGAGGAGAGGGAATGTGAGAGATTTCTTCTTCATTACACTTCTAATAGAGAATTGATAGTGCTTGTAAAGAGGGATGGTGCTTCAAGAGAACTTTTAGAGACTTACTTGGGAAGGATTGTGGGATAAGTTATGTCTTTTATTTCCTTATTTTTGTAAACTTATTTTTATATATGAAATCCGTTTTTTATTATTTTCTTCTCATGAAGTCCGAGTAATCTTATTTATCCTTCTCCCTACAATTAGATTTAGTTTTATGAAGAATTGATTTTGTTTTCTACGGTTTTAAATGTCAATAATTTATAATGATTCAAACTTTGATATTCATTTACTTTTCAATCTAGCCTATTGAAATGTTAATATGTGTTGAGAAACATATGCTTCGAAATGACTATGATTTCTACAACATAATGAGAATTATATTTGATTTCACGGGAGAGGATGTTATCCATGGGGTTGAATGCAAATAAATAGGAAAATATACTTTGTTGGATGCATAATTGGAGATTTCAAGGTGATAGATTAAAATCCCCAATTTAGTCCAGTTGATTGAAAACTAATGTGAGATTTTTAACCCTTATTTGAGGGAGTAGTGGGACCTATGCAGTGGTAGCAGATATCCTCTAAGCTTAACCACAGAATTAGGGACTAAACTCTAGATTAGTCAATGTTATTTATGCACTTGAAAGAGGGTAAAGAATATTATTGCTCCTATTTGGCACAAAACAAATTTTATATATTTTTAAATGATTTTGATTTCTTCACAATCCATATACTCATTGTAAAGGGGAATGATGCTTTCTTAAATTTAAACCCTTCATCACAAAAGCTTTGTTTAGAATTCATAAGTTTGCTTTTGAAAGTTTAACAATTAGTTTGTTTAACTTAGTTCCTTTTATATGCATTTTATTTAGCACACACTTAATTGCTTTAAACTAAATTTTCTACTTCAGTTTTGTAGTTTGAATTGTGGTAAAATATTTGCAAAAATAACATGCACAAATCCGCCACATCAAGTTTTTGGCACTGTTGTTGGGGAAGTAACGAAAAGTATTAGTAAATTACTTTATAGTTTAAAAAATTTTATTTGAACTAAAAAAATTATTTGTAGTTTAATTTGAATATTTTTATATTTTAGT
This sequence comes from Phalaenopsis hybrid cultivar, assembly GCA_002079205.1. Lineage (NCBI taxonomy): Eukaryota > Viridiplantae > Streptophyta > Magnoliopsida > Asparagales > Orchidaceae > Phalaenopsis > Phalaenopsis hybrid cultivar. The sequence continues at coordinate 29,158 of JXCR01137737.1, read as the reverse complement.
GTGTTTGCTTATTTTAATTGCTTATTGTGTTTGTTTATGCGTAACTTAAGATTTGAAGATTTAGTACCTTACGATTTGAAGTTAAAAAGAAATATTAGAAAAATTTGAAAACAAAAAAAAGAGATAATTTTAGCAAAGTGGATTTCAACTCAAGTAATATTGTAAATAAAAATGAACATCATCAGAGATCTTTAGGAGATTATGTTAATCTTATAGCAAATGAAATTCATTTGAGTATACAAAACCTTGTTGTAGCTGCCAATTCATTTGAGCTTAAACATGCTATTATTTAAATGGTACAAAACGATCAGTTTGAGGGAACACTAACTAAAGATCCTAATTTACACCTTGCTAGTTTTCTAAAATTGTGTGCTACATTTAAATATGATGGTGTGTCGAATGATGTCATCAGACTTAAACTTTTTCCTTTTTCAATAAGGGATAAAACTAAGATGTGGTTAAAATCGTTAGCATCTGGATCTATCAGAACTTGGGAAGACTTATCACAAAAATTTTTATCTAAATATTTCCCACCTTAAAAACTGCTAAACTTAGAAACGATATTATATCTTTTTGCAGTTTGAAGGGGAATCAATTTATGAAGCCTGTAAAAGATTTAAAGATCTCCTTATGAAGTGTCCACACCATGCGTTGCCAGATTGGTTAATAATTCAAACTTTTTATAATGGATTGGTTGGATCTTTTAGATCAATAATTGATGCTGATGCTGGTGGATCATTAATGTCAAAACCATTCGATGAAGTATTTTATTTAATTGAATAAATGACTACTAATAATTTTCAATGACCCTCTAAAATGGTAAATTCAAAAAGAGTAGCCAGTATTCATGATTTTGATGCACTTTTATGTTGGTTGCCCAAATTGCTGTTATATCAAAAAAGATAGATCAATATAGAATGAATTATTCTGAAACACAACCTATGCTTAAGGAAAAGTCATTGGGAGAAATGATAGAATCTCAATCTTCTTATGAGACCTTAAATGCTATAAATAATCATTCTAATAATCCTTGTGCCAATTATTATAACCCTGGTTGGAAGAATCATCCAAATTTTAGTTGGAGTAACAATAAATCTAATACTGTTAAACCGCAATAGGGAAACAATGTTGTGAACCCATTGGAAAACTCCAACAATCAAGGAAATCTAAATTATAAACTTTATTAACCTTAAGGTTTTAATAATTTGCAGAGTAAGGAGAAGAAGTTGTCAATGAAAGAATTAATATTTCAAATGGGAAGTCAATTACAATATGAAGGATCTGCAATTAGAAACATAAAAATTTAATTGGGATGTATTGCTACTGTACTTAGGAATAGACCTCAAGGAACGTTACCTAGTAATGTTGAAGTAAATTTTAAAGATCAGAACAAAGAGTAAATTAAGGTTATTAAACCGAGAAGTGGAAAAGAATTAGAAACCAGAGTTCAAAAAGAAGTGGAAGTTGAAGTTGAAAAAGATGAGGTGGAAAATAAAAAATTTGGGGAAGATTTTCATTTCGAGTCTAAATGTCCTATTAAACCAATGAAAATCACATAGAAAGATCACCACATCCATTTCCTCAAAGACTGAAGCATAAAAACAGAGAATCAATTTTCAAAATTTTTAGAAATATTGAGGAAATTAATGATAAACATTCAATTTGTTGAAGCTATGGAGCAAATGTTAAGTTATGTGAAGTTCATGAAGGATATACTGATAAGAAAAGGAAGTTTGTAGATAATGGACTATTGCACTCAGTGAGGAGTGTAACGCTATAATTTAGAAGAAGCTTCCTGAAAAACTTAAAGATCCAGGTAGTTTTACTATTCCTTGTGCTATTGGCGAAAGATATTTTGGAAAAGCTTTATGTGATTTTGGAGCCAATATTAATCTTATGCCTTCATCAATTTTTAGAACATTGGGTTTAGAATATATTTCACCTATAACTATAACTCTTCAGTTAGCTGGTCATTCGATTACCTACCCTAAAGAAGTTATATAGAAGATGTTTTGATAAAATTTGATAAATTTATCTTTCCTATGGATTTTATTGTATTAGATATGGTGGAAGATAAAGAATTTCTTATCATTTTAGGAAGACCATTCGTTGCCACTGAAAGAGCTTTGATAGATGTACAGAAAGTAGAACTAAATATGAGAGTTAGTGATCAAGAAGTTATATTTAATATTGCAAAATCAATGAGATACCCTGCAAAAGAGTAAGAGATTGAATGATTTAGAATGGATATTAATGAATATTTAAGCCATAAATATTTCACAAAGACATTTGAAAAGAAATTTGAAAAAGAATATTTGGAGGATGAGGATAAAATTGAAGATGAATCTACAGAAGTGAGTAATGAAGAATTGAATTATGTTCAGGAACAATTTGAATTGTTAGATCATATGGATAATAATAAGAAGTTGTTTTCATTAATTGAGAAACCTTTTGAAATATAAATGAAAATACTTCTTACACATTTAAAGTGTGCATTCTTAGGAAATTTATCCACATTACCTGTTATTGTTTCCTCAGAATTAACTGATACGCAAGAACAACAGTTGTTGGAAACTTTAAGAAAATACAATAAAGTCTTTGGATGGACATTAGCTGATATTCAAGAAATCGGTCATTCAATTTGTATGCATAAAATTTTATTGGAAGATCATCATGAACCAAGAGCTGATATTTAAAGGAGATTGAATCCTATGAAAAAAGAAGTTGTCAAGAAAGAGATTTTATAATGGTTCGATGCTGGAATAATATATCCTACTTCAGACAGTGCTTGGGTGAGTCCAAATCACCGTGTTCCAAAGAAAGGAGATGTGACTGTTATGAGAAATGAGAATAATGAATTAATACTAACCAAAGGAAAAAATGTTGAGATTCACTTGAGGACATGAATAGTTAAGTTTGGGGAATTTTGACCAAAGGAAAATATGTTGAGATTTAAGGACAAGTAATAGTTAAGTTTGGGGGATTTTGGCCAAAGGAAAATATGTTGAGATTTTCATATCTATTTTATACTATTTTTGATGATATTGCACTTTAAAGAAAGGTATTTTTGATGTTTTGTTGTAGGATATTTTATACTGTTTTTGATGATATTGCACTTTAAAGAAAGGTATTTTTGATGTTTTGTTGCGGGAATGATGAATTAGGGTCATTGGAGAAAAAGATGCAAAAAAGAGCGAATTTGGAGCGAAAAAGACCAAAATGTGAAGATTTGAACTAGGGCGCCGACAGTGAGCCCAACGGCACCGACGGCGAGAATTTTTCAAGACTCCAGATTCAATTATTTAGAAAGCCCGCCGACGGCGCCCTCGAGGCCGCCAACGGCGAGATCGGTGGTTATGTCCAACAATGCATTGGATGAGGACAAATTTTGGAGGGATGCTTAGGCAACTCCTGGAAAATCTCATCCACAACTTTAAAAGAAGATTTTGGTCGAAAATAGAGAAGGTCCGGAAGGTCCTGGAGGTTAGAAAGGTTCTATTAGTGTGTATAAAGTTTACTAGAGTGTCTAATTGTAATGAATTCTTCGAGAGATTGTAAGAGTGGAGGGAAAGTGAGAGATTTCTTCCTCCTTACCGCTTCGAAGAGGAATTCTGTGTGTTGTAAAGAAAGGAAGAGATTCAGAGGAACTTCGAGCAGTTTTGCTTGGGGAGAAATTAGAGATAAGTGTTATTTACTTGTTGTAGTTTGTATGACTTCGCTTTTATATATGAATTCCGAGTTTTGTTGCGTCTTCCCCATGAGTTCTGATTAGTTTTCTCTGTCTTTCTCCTTGACTTGGGATTTGTGAAATTGTGATTTGAATTGGTTGAGCCATAAAAATGTTAAAGAAATTGTGATGATCTTTTCACTTCGATCTTAATTTACTTTCAATCTGGCCAATTGATTTGTTAAAATATTTTGAGTTTTACAACTAAAGTGAAGATTACATCCAAGATTTGCGGAGGTCAAAGCCCTTGGAAATTAGGTGCAAATAAATATGGAAATAAAATTATCTAGCTTAGAATTGGAGATTTTAGAGTGACAGACTAAAATCCCTAATTCAGTCCTATTGTTTGGGTGCTGAAGTGTAGATGTTAGCCCTCAAGTGAGGGGAACGTGGGAGCTCTAAAGTGAGAGCCGGTATCCTCCCAGCCTAGTCGCAGATTCAGTAAACAAGCGTAGGATTAGTCAATGTTCTTTATGTCTGGACCAAAAGGTAAAGAATATGTATGCTCCTATTTGACACAACACAAATTGAACTGATTCACTTTATCCATTCACTATAATTTATTGACAAGGAGAAGGATGTTTTCTTACGTATTGAACTCACATTAAAACAATTTATTAGTATAATTAGTTATTTAAGAGTTATTAAAATTACATATTTATTTCAATTGTCTATTAATGTAGTATAATTAGTTATTTAAGAGTTATTAAAATTACATATTTATTTCAATTGCTTATTAGTGATAGGTATAATTAGTTATTTAAGAGTTATTAAAATTACATATTTATTTCAATTGCCTATTAGTGACTCATAAGCTAATTAGTTATTTAAGAGTTATTAAAATTACATATTTATTTCAATTTTCTATTAGTGACAGACAAGCAATTTGAATTCCATTGTTGCGATTGAGTATTGCTTATCTAAAATCTTAATTCGTAGCTTCTAATATTACTCCCTGTGGGATCAATATTAGAGCCTTATATTACTTGAGCGATATGTATGCTTGATATTACTCCCTGTGGGATTGATATCTAAGACTCCATTAGAGCCCTATATTACTTGAGTGATACGTATACTTGCATTGATAAGTGTGACTTTACCATTATTGAATATTTTATATATACATCTTTATCGAATCTATAACCATTATTAAGTTCTAATCTACTCCCTGTGGGATAGATATCTAAGACTCCATTAGAGCCCTATATTACTTGAGTGATACGTATACTTGCGTTGATAAGTGTGAAATGGGATCAATATCTATGACTCCATTAGAGCCCATTATTACTTGAGCGATACGTATACTTGCGTTGATAAGTGTGACTTCGAATCTATAACCGTTGTTAAGTTTTTGGTGTCTTATTGAATATTATATATATACATCTTTATCGAATCTATAACCGTTGTTAAGTTTTTGGTGTTGTTGCTGAGGAATTAAATCTTTTAGCAGTAGTATTAAATTCTTATATTTTTAAGCATATATAAAGTTGTTGTCAAATACCAATATGATAAGTCACCGGATGGAGAATCTGCATAGATTATAAAAAATGAAATTCTGCCACCAGGAAAAATCACTTTCTTATACCCTTTTTGGACCAGATGTTGGATAGACTGGTTGGGCACATATATTTTTGTTTTCTAGATGGATATATCTGTTATCATCAAGTACACATTGCTCTAGAGGATCAAGAGAAAATAATATTTACTAGTCCTTGTGAAAATTTTACTTTTTGACGAATGCCCTTTGCATTATGTAATGCACCTGTAACATTTCAGATGTATGATGTCAATTTTCAGTGATTTAATTGAAAAATGGATTGAAATCTTTATGGACGATTTTTTTGTATTTGGAACTTCATTTGAAATATGTCTAAAACATTTAAAGAAAGTTCTAAAACAACGTGAAAAGATGAATCTTTTATTAAACTAGGAAAAATATCAATTTATAGTTGAATGAGGAATTGTACTTGGGCATAAAATTTCAGAAAATGACATGGAAGTAGATCTCGCAAAAATACAAGTTATATCTAACTTACCTCGACCTACTACTGTAAGAGGAATTAGAGCTTTTTAGGACATGCTGGATTTTACAGGTGATATATTAAAGATTTTTCAAAAAATACAAAGCCTTTATGCCAACTTCTGTAAAAAGATACAAAATTTGACTTCAACTAAGAGTGCCTTAACGCCTTTATAACTTTAAAGAAAGAATTGATCACCTGATTAGGAAAAATCTTTTGAATTAATGTGTGATGCAAGTGATTATGCAATTGGAGCGGTTTTAGGGCAGAGATATGACAAAAATTTTAAAGTGATATACTATGCTAGTAAGACTCTTAATGATGCTCAAATTAATTACACCACTATTGAAAAATAGTTATTAGCAATAGTTTATGCTTTTGTTAAGTTTAGGTCATATTTAATTGGAGCTAAATGTGTTGTGTATACTGATCACTCAGCTATTAAATATCTGATGCAAAAGAAGGATGCAAAACCAAGATTACTTAGATGGGTACTTCTGATGCAAGAATTTGATTTTGTAGTTGTTGATGGAAAGAAACTGATAATCAAATTGATGATCATCTATCTAGGTTGGAACATGAAGAAACATTGACTTGGACAAAGAAATTAATGAAACTTTTCCTGATGAACAACGTTATGCTGTTAAAGGATTGGAAACCATGGCATGCTGATATTGTGAATTATGTTGTTAGTGGTATTTTGCCATATAGACTGATAAAACAATAGAAAAAGAAATTCATTTACGATGTAAAATCTTATTTTTGGGATGACCCATATTTGTACAAATAATACAAAGATTTAGTGATGAGAAGAAGTGTGCCTTATAAAGAAATTCAGGAAATTATCCGAAAATGCAATGATTCTGAAATTGGAGGTCATTTTGGGAATGATATAACTGTTCATTAAATTTTGCAANTATATATATATATATATATATAGTGATTATTGTAGATTATGTGTCAAAATGGATTGAAGCAATCACTTTATCTCGATCTAATGCTTGGAGTGTTTCAAAGTTTTTAATTAAAAATATTTTTACAATATATGGAATGCCGACAATAATCATTAAGATAGACGATCTCATTTTAGGAATGCAACAAATTCAAGGTTGGTGGAAAAATATAATATTATGAATAAAATAATAACTGCTTATCATCCCCAGACTATTGGTCTAGCAGAAGTATCTAATCGTGAAATCAAAAGAAATTTAGAAAAAAACTGTGAATCCTAATAAAATGGATTGGTCTGCTAAATTAAATACTATATTATGAGCTTACAGAACAACTTATAAGACACCTATAGAAATGTCCCCGTATAGATTAATTTTTTGGCAAACTTGTCACTTACCAGAAGAATTAGAGCATAAAGCCTATTGGGCTTTTAAGGAGTTCAATTTCGATTTAAAAGATGCTGGTGAGAAAAGATTATTGCAATTGAATGAGCTTGAAGAAATTAGCAATGAATCTTATGATAATGCTAGGATTTATAATGAAAAAATGAAAGAATGACATGATCAGAAGATAATAAAAAAGGAATTTGAGCCTGGACAAGAAGTTTTATTATACAAGACAAGATTGAAACTATTTCCTGAAAAACTGAAGTCTAGGTGGAAATGATCATTCATAATTGTAAAAGTCTATCCCTATGGAGCTATTAGTATTGAAGATCCCAAGACTGGAAATATATTTAAAGTGAATGGGCACAGACTAAAATCATATTTTGATGATCAAAGACCAGTTTTTAAAGAGACTATATATAATGTTGGGTCACCCAGAGTAAAGACTGGGAATGTCGGGCTGATGACATTAAACCAAGTGCTTTGTGGAAGACAACCCATTTTTATCGTTGTTAATTTTGCTTATATGTTTTTGTTTAGAATATTATATTTATATAGATATATCTGTAATTTTATGGATTCTACGTATTTATGAAACTTGAAATTGAGAAAATATTTAAAAACATCTTCATTCACTTAATTTTATGGAAGATTTAAGAATTTATTAGATTTAAATTAAAATGGTGAAAATTTTGGAACTGGCGCCTGAGGCGCCACTTTCAAGAGATAAGGCACCTGAAGTGCCAGAATCGGCACCGCAGTGATTAAAATGACTTAAAATGTTTCAAAAAGCAGTTTTTGATGATTTTTGGCAGGTTCTCCTTATAACTCCCAAAAACTAATTCCAAAGCCTATTTTAGGGGAACAAACGAGAGAGTCATTACTTTTCAAATCCAATGGCTTCCCACTCTAAAATTCTACAAGATTTAGAATTTTCAACTAGAGAAAGTTCGTCAGTTTTGATGCACAGAAGTTACATGATTGAGTTCTTGTGAAGAAGAGCTAATCAAGGAAAGGCAATTTGTGAATCAAGGATTCAACAAAACTAATACTCTAGTGGAAGAGATAATTTCACAAAGACGCTGGGAAGTGTTTTGCTATACCACTATCACCGTAGTTGTCCCTGTGGTGAAAGAGTTTTATGCAAATCTTCATGGAATCAACCAAGGAATTGTCTACGTGCGAGGCAGGTGTGTACAAATCACTCCTTCAAGAATAAACAATATGTTTATGAATGAAAGTGTTCCTATTTGCCACTATGCAAATTTTGCCCCTACAAGAGAAAATATGAACGAACTTTATCAATTTCTTATTAATGAAGACGCAAATTGGGAGGCCAGAGATGATAGAAATTTAATTTTTTTCTTCTTTATTGTTGAATCCTGCATTTAAGGCATGACATTTCTTTATTGCATCAAAATTACTTCCTACCATGAAAATCAGTAAATTGAAAAAGAAGAGTGTTATATTGAATTAATGTATTCAATCTGTAAAACCTATTGATATTGGTGTAATAATTGTGAAATTGATTTTGGGTTTAATCGTCGATGGATCTACTACTGGACTAAGACATCCATCTACTATTTTACAACTATGCAGTTAATCGCAAGTGCCTAATGTAAGTTGGGAAAAAGTGTTTCTTCCTTGGAAGTTTATGGACACAAAATTTTATTGCAATTGCATTGGAATGGGGGATGAGAATGATATGAATAAACTGATGGATCAATCATCCCAAAATTCATCATATATTCAGCCTTACTTCAGTTTGAATGCACTTCTAAAGAGGATCAAGAAGATAGAGGAAGAGGTAAAAAACCTTATGCATGTAATTGATTATATTTCTGAAATGTCAGATCATCTGAATTAAAGGCTGAAAGAACATTTTGAACATTTTGGACTTATTGAAGATGGTTTGGTACGTATGTTCAAGAAACATGCTTGGATCGAGGAAGATTCAATGGATGAATTTCCTTATTGACCTTTCTACAACATGTACGTGCATTACTAATCCATGGGAGATATCCTGGAGGACGATACCGAAGAAGATGTTTGAACTTTATCCACGGAACACTTATTTAGTATTGTTTGCTTATGTTATTGCGTTATGTTGGATTGCATTTACTTTTATTGCTAAACTCTATTCGTATTTATTGTTGAGTATTTTGATGTTTAGATTTTAGTATTAGGATCTTTGGTTTGCTTTAGAAACGGAATTATATTTTGTTGGATTGAAAACTGTTAGTATGTAATAGTGCAGATTTTATATATAAAAGTAAGTTTTGTGATGTTTGTGAAAGTTATGTGTTAGAGAATTGTTTAATTATGAGTCTAAGTGTTTATTTTAGTTAATTAGAGATTGACGTAAAGCGGTACACAACAAATTTCCTCAAAAAATCAAATCTGAAAAAATTAGGCGTTGGTGCCTGAGGCGCCAAATTCCTGAAAAAGCCCAAATAACTTAAAAACTGCAAAATCGCCCAGTAAAACTCCATTTTTACTGCTTGGGACGTCTCCTACCTCTAAACCGTGACTTAGGGCTTCACATTGTGCTGATTTGAGAAGATTTCAAAGGCCAATGATCTTAGATTTCATCTTCTCTTGGTAAAGCTTCACTTTAACCTAGAAATTTTTTATTTTCATTATGGATTTGTCCTACATTATGGGAGATAAAAAATTTGGGATTTTTGATGAAGAAGCTTAAAGAAAACCCATGGTGAAAAGTTTATTACCAAATAATCTTACTTGTGGAACTAGATTTTTGATTTTATAATTTGTTTGGATTTATTTGGATTTCCATAGAAATTCCTATGACTCCATGAGTAAAAAGAGGAAAGCCTACGAGAGATTTTGACGCGAGCAAATTCATCAACTATAAGGCCCAACACAGTTACAATACTCAAATAGGCTCGAGAAAATTAATCCAGGAATGGGCATTTAATAACCCAGGTGATGAGATCGAGAGGTTGATTGTCGCCAGAAATTGGGAGAGGTTTTGCTACTTCACTGCAGTAGCTATTGTGCCTATGATCCGAGAGTTCTATGCCAATTTGTGATTCACTATGATACTCACATTTTCGTGAGAGGTAAGAAAGCTACGTTTTCAAGAGATAAGATCAATACATTTTGTGAAATGAGAAATGTATTTCATTGTGAATATGTTGCATTCGTGATGACTAATTCATCACTGAATGAAGTAATTGTCTTTATGACCGATGAAAGGAGAGAATGGAAATAAAAGAATAGTAGGAAAGTTAATTTCTCCACTTCCATGATGACTTTTCAGTCAAAAGTGTGGCATTACTTCATCTCTGCTAAGTTGCTTCCAACAAATCATTTGAATGAAGTAACAAAGGATAGAGCTGTACTAAACATCTGCATTCAGAAAATGAAGGCAGTAATGTTGGTGCTCTTATAGTACATCATGCTTGGAGTATGGCTAGGAGTGCTACAGCTAGTGGTTTGGGATACCCTGCCATGTTTTTCACTTTATGTGAACAATCAGGAGTAGAATTACAGAAATGAAGAAGCTGCAACAACAAAATCCTATTGGGAAGCACATGATTCAAAGATTTGAATCATTTACTGAGTCCAGGAGTAGACTTAGTGACAGATCCTCAACATCTGTTGTAGGGCCATCTACTTATCGCTTTGCTTCACTTGAGAATATTTTGAAGCAACTTATGATTCTGCAAATGAATATTATAAATATGCTAAATAGGATTGGAAGAATTGAAGCAAGAACTGCTTATAATGGTGAATATAAGCAAAAGAGAGTTCAACATGATATAGCATATGAGGAGGCGATGGTTAAATTTCTAAGGGGTGATTATAATTTTGAATTTCCAACTTGCCTCAGCTTCACTCCTTATACGTCAAATCATAATGAAGAAGAAGAAGAAGGATGATGATGATGATGATGAGGATGAGGAAGAAGATGAAGACTGATATTTTAGGAGTTTAATTTGTTTGTTAGTTTGATTGTTTGTTATCTTTATTGTTTGTAGTTTTTTTTTAAATGATGAGATATGAACTTTCATTGTAATATTGTGTTGTGGACCTAATTGTAATAGTAACTATAGATTTTTACTTTTTCTGCATTTTTAGTATTTTCAGTTTCTATTTCTATTTTTAATTCTCAGCAAATCCTTTATAATATATTATGTTTCATTTAATACTTTAAAGCCTATATTTTTAAAGTTGGTACCAGCAGTACACCAGAGCCCAGTTTCATATTCAGAAATCCTCTACAGGATAGTTTCTATTTTTATGCATTCACTATTTTTTGTCACCTACAAAATTTTGTATTGAACATTTTTAATTAAATAAAAATTTAAGTTTGGGGGAAAGAAAATTTTCTTTTAAAAAGAAGTAAACTAAATTTTATTTGTCCTCAATTAACTATATTTTTAAAAATTAATTTAACATGACATGGGATATTAAGATTTAACTTTAAACGACTATATTTATGTTTATAAATATTATGGTAAACTTAGGTAAAAGTTTTTAATAATAAATGTTAATTCTAAAGTTAAAGATATTTGGTATGAAAATATAAGACTATTTTTTATTTAAAGTAAAGAAAATTGTATTTTGAAGTATTAAGAATTTTAAAGTTTCATGTAACAAAAATAAAAATGAGATTTTATGAAAAATCAGCAAAACTAATATGAATTTATAAAGTGAAGAAAGGTAAAAAGATTTAACTTTAAAAAGAGAATAGTGAAGTTCAAAACTATTAAATGCTATCCAGATATAGTAATCCTAACTTTAAAAAAAATTGTGAGGAGCAACTTGAGGAGATTCCAAACAAAAAATTGGCTTCACTTAAATCAACTTAAGGAAAAGGTTTTATTACATTTTCTAAACTTATATTTGAGTATTAGTACCTTTATTAGTAAAGATTTCATGAAATTCTTTTTCATATGGATATTCTAAGTATCCTTTGTATGAAAAATTACAATTCTTCTTAAAATAAATAAAGATTCAAAAATCTTAGATTTGATTACTAAGTACTCTTAGACTTAGTGTTTGAATCTATGTTATTAAATTTTTTTTTCTAAAATTTTACCGTTTTATTTATGAATTTAAAGTATAGATGTTTATAAGTTAATCCACCAAAATAATGTGTTGTTTTAAGTATACATTTAATGTTTATTTTTGGTGATATTACACTTTAAAAAAGGGTATTTTCATGTTTTTGTTGTAGGTATATCAACTTTAGGCCTTTGGAGCAAAAGTAGCAAAAAGGACAAAATTTGGAGCCAAAATAGTGAATTTTGTGATTATAACGCCTGAAGCGTCAAAACTGGCCCCTGAAGCGCCACTATACATAGATCTAACGCCTGATGCACCAGAATTGGCGCCCGAAGAGCCATGTTACAAAGAGTTGGGGCCTGAAGCGCGAGATTTAGTGCCTGAAGCACCAAGACCCAGAACAACGCAGTCTTAAGCAACTTGGTGCCTCAAGCGCCAACACCAACGCCTGAGGCGCCAGAGATGACTTTTTATGAATTAAGGTGGTTCATGATGAATTTTGAAGGGTCCACTTGTTCTAAACTCCCCATTGAGTGATTCAATGCATCTAGACACTTTGGAAGGTTCTTTTATGAATGGATATGTCTCTTGGATCAATAGACATATCTTTTCAAATTCAAAAGGGTTGACTTTTAGATAGAATTTTAGATGAAATTTTGAATTCTTTTTGGAGGGAGGCAGCCTCTAATAAAAGAGGGGAAGTTTAGGGCTGAGAGAGGAGAGTCAGTGGCATGAGGAAGAGTGAAGGGTGGTTCAAAAGAAGCAATTGAGGTGTAAGAGAGAGAGAGTCAAGGGCTTGGAGATTTTCTTCTATACTAGTAAGAGTAGAGGGAATGAGATTTCTTCTTCATTACACTTCTAAGAGAGAATTGAGAGTGTTTGTAATGATGGAAAATGCTTCAAGAGAGCTTTCAGGGATTTGCTTGGGAAGGATTGTGAGATAAGTTGTCTTTTATTTCTTTGTTTTTGTAAACTTATTTTTATATATGAAATCTGTGTTTTGTTGTTTTCTTCTCATGAATTCTGAGTAATTTTCTTTATTCTTCTCCCTATAGTGAAAGTTGATTTTCTGAAGAATTGATTCTGTTTAATACAGTTTTAAATGTCAATAATTGTGATGATTCAAACTTTGTTTTTCATTTACATTTTGATCTGACCAATTAAAATGTTAATATGTGTTAAGAAACATATGTTCTGAAAGGGCTATGATTTTTACAACATAGTGAGAATCACATTTGATTTCACGGGAGAGGATGCTATCCATGGGGTTTAATGCAAATAAATAAGGAAATATACTTTGTTGGATGCAGAATTTGAGATTTTAAGGTGACAGATTAAAATCTCCAATTTAGTTCAGTTGATTGGAAACTCATGCAAGATTGTTAGCCCTCAGGTGAGGGAGTATGAGGGAGTAGTGGGAGCTCTATAGTGGAAAATGGTATCCTCCCAACCTAATCACAAAATTAGGGATCAAACTCTGGATTAATTAATGTTCTTTATGCACTTGAAAGAGGGTAAAGAATAGGATCGCTCCTATTTAGCACAAAATAGTTTCTATATATTTTTAAATAATTTTGATTTATTCACAATCCATATAATCATTGTAAAGGGGAAGAATGCTTTCTTAAATTTGAACTTCGTCACAAAAACTTTGTTTAGATCTCATAAGTTTGCACTTAAAAGTTTAGCAATTAGTTTACTTAACTAGTTCCTTTTATCTGTATTTTATTTAGTACACACTTAATTAATTTATATTAAAATATTGTACTTCAGTTTTGTAGTTTGAATTGTGTTTTACATTATAGTCATAAGAATTTATCTATAAGTATTTTCAACTTCCCTGTGGGATCGATATATAAGACTCCATTAGAGCCCTTTATTACTTGAGCGATACATATACTTGCATTATTATTAGAGGATTTGGTAATTTAAATATTCTTAAAAGATAAAATTATTTTTATTAAAGTTATTTTTGTTGGGTTTATATTGCATAGTTATTGTTACAACTGTCATGTGTATTTTGTAATATTATAAAATATTTGCAAAAGTAACACACAAATCCGCCGCATCATCCTCCTTAGATCTTTAGGACGAAGATTTCTATCAAAGTTCAAAATATAAGACACACAGCTCGGCTCTGAGCCCCCACCTTTACTAAAGTCTTACACTCAGTCCCAGTCTTCCATATGTGATTACGGTTTTTACTCGTTCATGCTTTCATACGGCCCATTTTTTTACTTTTTCGTACTAGATTTTCCTGCTTTCGTTTCCCGCTATTTACTTAAATTCCTTGCAGCTGTATTAAGTTTTATGATACTAACCATGTAGCAGCAGGAGTAGAGTCAAGTACGCATTTATAGTTTATTAGTTACAATTTTATTACTTTATCTTATTGCCACTATACTTTACTATGCATTCTTTATGTGCAAAATAAAATTACACTTATAAAAAATTAATACACCATTAAACTCTTTTGAACGCCTTTTAAATTTACCAGAATCTCTAGGATGAGATAACCTACGGTTGCTAACAAGAATTCTTCAGTCTAAATGAGCTTAATATCTCTTTTAAACTAAGTAGATTAAAAAGAAAATATTGATGTCGGGACAACGGAATTGTGGGATCTTGACTAGTGTTGCTTAACTTAAATTAAAATTTTCTTCTAAAACATTTTAATAATAAAATTATTAATAACAAAAAAAATTGCAAACCTTGGAGCTTTTACTATAGCAAGGAGCTTGGAGCAGACTTTATGGGCAACACGACGAGCTCACAACACACATAAGAATATCTTCGAGAGAGCAAAAGAGATCTTCACCAACAAAACCTTTCCTTAGTCTAAACAACAACAATCCATAGGACTTCGAGGTAGTCTGCCTAGTGCATCATAAATCCTCACATTATCTTTAGGTCTTTGCATAGTCATGTTGTGCAATTTAATCCTTAACACTTTTAGAACTCTGAGGCCGTCATTCGGTATGACATAAATTCTTTTATCTTCCAGGCTATTTAGATGAGCAGATATCATGCAAATGTAAGCCCTAAATAATAAAAAATGACAAGATGAAACATCAAGTAATATCATCTTCGACACCAAAGCCAAACCATAAGATAGTTTGGGAAGCCACCAAGGTTCTCCTCGTGATTTGTCACATCCCTTACTTCTCTTTCCTTTGGATTACAAAAATAATTTCTCCTATTTGAACCACTCCAATTTGGTTTTCCATGTTTTACCTTGAACACTAAACTTTGTATTCTTGAAGACGAACACCTACGGTCATTATCGAGAGTTTTCTTAAGTGACTTCGGTTGCTTGGGATGTAATTAACTATAGGATCTTACATCTATAGGGAATTGAAGAACTCATGTAATAAAAACTCTATCTAATCCTTATATTAGATAGGGAAATTTGTCAGCCAACATATAAAAAGGTTTGCATACCAAAAAAATGTCATAAACTCTTTTAGATGATTTAATCGAGCCCACTGACAAGCAATGTGTCTATTCTTCCGGATAGGTGCATTGCTTGTAGTGTTGTACCTTGTCACTTAAACTATTAAAATGTATGGGATTTGTTGGTCTCATACTTCTTTAAATTAAAATACTATATTTCAAAATCAAATTTACATATATGCATATATATACATTAAATTAAAATAAAAATCATTTTCAAAAAGATCCCAACCGACAAATACCTGAAAAACTATTTGATTTTTATTACATAATTCACTCATATCAAAATCATAGTAAATAATAATTTAAAGCTCTACTCTTATTGCCACCAAGCTTAATCAAAGCAGATCAAGAGGAAGTGGATGCTAGGAATCGTCTAAAAATGTACTTATTAAATGACATATGGAGAAATCCCATTAGCTACGTGTGCTTATTATTATCCCTAATAACCATATTCTTGCCCTTGGTTAAACTATGATTGATAATCTTAACATTTATTAGGAATATCATACATGGTAACTTAGGGCGTCAACTAATTAATGGAATTATTTCACCAAATTATTATTTTTTTAATTGATGGTTTAAACCCATTTGCTTTATCTTGGTCCCAAAATGGTTCATGTTGACTAATGTGATCAAATATGTCCAGACCTTTGGTTAAATTTAGATGACCTTGTTATGGGCATATCAATGGATATGCTTAAATTTAATGAATATCGTACAAGTTAACTTAGGGTGTCAGGTAACTAATGAAAATATTTCCCCAAATTATTATGTTTTAATTGATGTTTAAACCCATTTGTTTTATCTTGGTCCCAAAATGGTTCATGTTGACTAATGTGATCAAAATCAAATATGTCCATACCTTTGGTTAAATTTGGTTGACCTTGTTATGGGCATATCAATGGATATGCTTAAATTTAATAAATCTAGTATTTTGACTCATTTGACCCATTTAAGTTCAAATGGGTCAAATTGAATTAACTAGATTTTATTGATTCAAATCAGTCAATAATAAAATAAAAATACATTATGAGCTTAGGGCCCACGTAGCTTAGTTAATTTGTAGGTTAAGATTGACCTTATTAAATTGCTTCGATTAGGGATGGCTTGAGTTAGCCTTGATTTTAGCCAACCAATTGGTCATTCTATGTAGCTAATTGAGACCTAAGTATCTCTTTTAGTTTAAGGGCATATAACCCACTGATAACACCAATCAAAATGTATTTATATGATTTTATTAATAGAATGGTTTTATAATTTTACATTGACTTTTAACTTGAGGATTGAGGTCCATTTTGAAATGCATATTCTTCCTCACCTATTTTTGTAGTCTAAACTCCATATATTTAATACCTTTATTATGTTTTTAGATAGTGGGGTTAACAATTCAAAAAGGTATTTTAATTTTTTTTAATTAGTAAATGTAGATACATCCTCTTTATAAGAGTCATCGTCTTCATTGCTAGATGATCTTAGTATGATGTTACAAATAGACTATTTTTAAGTAATCATAAACTTTTTATCTAGTCTTTTGAGTTGGACAAGATTCTTTATTACCATAGTTGAATTGCCCATCACAGAGTTGACAAACACGATTACTCTTTAGAAAACATTTCCTATAAAATTTTCTCATTATATGGTTCTCTCTTTATGAGCCATGTCTTTAAAAGTTATATTGGAGACCTAGGAGATGAATATGATATCTTCTTAGCTTTCCCATCTTCTCTAGTTGGAAAAAAAACATGACTATCTCTTAGAAGATGGGAGGCCTATCTCATCAATTTTTTTGAGCTTTTACATCATTCTTTAAGCTCTTTCATTATGTTAATTTCTCATTTCTTTTTAGGATTGTGTAGATAGATCAGTAAAAATAGTTAATGTTTCAAACTTAATATGCTAAGAAGTGAAAATTACATGAGATACTAACACTAAGAACGCTAAAGCAATAAGAAATTAAGCTAGACTAATACCTGATTGAAATGGGTGAGAAATCTGACTAAAATGATAATAAAAAAAATATTAGCCAATATTTAGGATGAATAAAGAATGCAACCCGTTGTACACTCCCAAAAAATATGGTAATATTTTTATGAATAAATTTAAAAATAATANGGTGAGAAATCTGACTAAAATGATAATAAAAGAAATATTAGCCAATATTTAAGATGAATAAAGAATGCAACCCGTTGTACAGTCCCAAAAAATATGGTAATATTTTTATGAATAAATTTAAAAATATTTTNGGTGAGAAATCTGACTAAAATGATAATAAAAGAAATATTAGCCAATATTTAAGATGAATAAAGAATGCAACCTGTTGTACAGTCCCAAAAAATATGGTAATATTTTTATGAATAAATTTAAAAATAATATTTTTTTTTTTAGTCTGGCAAAAAATATTAAATTATCTTGTAAGATAAAATATTATTTTACTATACAATTAATAATATATATTTTATTTTATATTCTCAAATAACTTCTAGTACATGATATATCTAATTGAATAATATTTATTTTATTCTAAGGCACAAGGTTCCATTAAGGTAAGATCCTATTAGTAATTAATTAAATCTTAAGAGTATTTATCCCTTGAAAAATTTCATGNCATGATATATCTAATTGAATAATATTTATTTTATTCTAAGGCACAAGGTTCCATTAAGGTAAGATCCTATTATTAATTAATTAAATCTTAAGAGTATTTATCCCTTGAAAAATTTCATACAAAATTTGGGATTTCAATACAAAATTTGACTTTAGAATTTGAAGGTAAATAGATCAACTTATAATTAATTTTGGTAAATAAACCAAATGAGAAAGATTAGGAATAAGGATACATGATTACTATATATATCCTAAATTAGGATTTATATTTTAAGATGACCATTTTCTCTGAGAGTTTACGAATTACATTTTACAACATAAGATTGAGATAATGCTCAATAAATAAGAATTTATGTCATAATTGAGAGGAATATTAGCCACAAATTCTAGATCTAAGGTGGGAACCATTTATAAGATATTAGCTCAAAGCTAAATATAATGAATGCATGACAACTTATAGCCCTAAAATCTCAATAAAGATTAAGTTAGCTCAACCCTACTCATATAAACTTGTTTAAAAAGGATGACTAGCTAAGCTAAAGCTATCTACTGTTATAACTATGAAGCTTTATCTTTTATATGGAGACATATAACTTAGCCAGATAAGCTACAACTATCCATCCATGAAGAGTATGTATGCTAACTTATCAATATTTTTCTGTAGTTATCTAGCACTTAATATTTATACTTTTATTTTGACATGAAACTCACTATGCTGAGCAAATAATATTTATCAGCTAATAGTAGATCTTAATCCTAATTTTTAATGAGCAATTTCTTATAAAAAAGCAACCATCTGTTAAAGGGATAATAAAGTCATTTTAATTTTAAAATTTTAGCCAATTTCACAAGCCATACTTGTCTAAAATACAATCTTATAATTGATTTTATTTAGCCCATATTTTAGAGGTCCAAAAATAATTTTGTAAGAGCCTATCACCACATATTTTTAGGATGCTCTGAACCAAATATATGAAAAAAACCCAAGGAAAAGCTCATTGTTATAGTAGAGTATTACAATAAATTAAAAATATTAAAAAAATCAAGAAAATAAGAGAGAAGATGTGTTTGGTTGGGTTTCATGATAAAATCTAACAATGAAATAATAATAAGCACCTAAACTTTATCATAACATATTCCAATCTAATTCTATAAGCATAAATTAGCTAAATCCTTAAATTTCAAGTTACATCTCATAATAAATTGCGCAAGAGTTACCTTCTACTTCACTTTCAATACTTAGCCACTGAATTTGCTTAATAGACTTGTTGTTATTTATTAGTCAAGACCATATACCCAAATAAAACTCAATGCACTTGTTGATTAGCTATAACTTTCTGATGAAAAATAAAACCACTTCGATGGGAATCAATCAACAGAACCCTGCAATAGCTACCGTATCTAGAGTCTAATTCAAGCACAACTAACCATCTCCACCGACATAATCAATATATGTAAATTCAAGTTCGATGATTTTGCCTAGGATGAAAAAACACATTAAAACTCTATAAAATCTTTCTAAGTTGTTTCTCTATAACTTATTATACTATCAAATATGATCATGAAAATACTCAACTTTGAAATATCAACCTTTGGTATCGCTTATAAATACAAGTTCGTTACTGAGCCTGAGATGACAACACATTAAAACTCTGTAGAATCTTTCTAATTTGTTTCTCTATAACTTATTATGCTATCGATCATGATCATGAAATCCATCTATCAATTATGATCATTAAATCCATAGACAAAGAAGAAAAATAAGAAGAAGAAGAAGAATGATAATCATAATGATAATGATGATGATGATGATGATGATGATGATGATCTTAATAATAATAATATGAATAAGAATAATAATAAGAAGAAGAAGAAGAATAAGAATAATAAGAATAATAATAAGAATAATAAGAATAATAATAATAAGAATAATAAGAATAACAATAACAGTAATAATAATAACAAAAACAATAATAACAATAATAACAACAACAATAATAATAATAACGATGACAATAATAATAGTAATCACAATCAAAATAATAATAATAATAATAATAATAATAATAATAATAATAATAATAATAAGAGAGAGAGAATAAAGTTAAACTCGTAATGATTATACAAGAAACGATCAGAATCTGGAAATCAAATCCGCAGAGAAAGATGCCGATATTGGATTAGTTAGCATTGACAATTTAGGTCACATATTGGATTAAATCTCCAATCCAAGTTATACCTACAGTTAAACTCCCAGTCTAAATAGATGCATGTCTACGCCAAACACAATCTATAAACTACATAATTCAACCAGGATTATCATTCAGCACCATCTCCACCAAATGTCAACTAGTTTTCACCGAAGATGCTAGCCAAGGAACTCCAACAGACTCATAATTAACTCCAACGATACTAATTCATAATCCTTTATAACTTATGATTATTAGTTTAAAAAAATTAATATCAAGCATATATTAAAAATATTTAATAATATATATCATAATAAAGTCAATATTATTTAAAGACAATGATAGTATTTTATCTATGAATTAGAGTGACAAATATTGATTTAACTATAAACTATTAATTTAACATGAGGCAAATGAAACTCATTTTAGTCACAATGAATTTAAAAAAATTTGAGTCCCTATCCTCAAAACAAACTGGCCCTGCTCCACTGGCCACTTCAAGAATTCCATCTTTAGAAAGGCATTGAAAGGTTTTTTTATGTTATTGCCTTTTGTTTTTTGTTTTGTTTTGTTTTTTTGTTTTTTTTTTTGGGTTAAAAATACGCACCGAAAGCAGTTACAGAATATGCGGAGTCATATGCGACTGCAAATCTCTTTGGGCAGTTAATCAGCCATCATCATCGATCTGGATATCAACTCCTTCAAAGGAATGTAAGCTTCCATAGGGAGAAGCTCAAATAGATGTAAAATTTCCGGCATGGTTATAAATAAATCTTGCTGATCTGGTCTTCTAAGACTTGGAAGCTCCATGCATCATCAGCAGTATATTCACCTGCAGATGAGGATGCCAGCGTATGAAGAAAAGAGATTAATATTCTTGGAACTGCAATATTAACCCTAAATAAAAAGACAGTGGGAATTACATTGCCGGTTTATGTTCAAGCATATAGTTCCGTATTTAAATTTATGGGTGAGAGATGAAATAAATTGATATAGAAGTGTTTTACTACAGTATAAACTATAAAGTACATAAAGTTAGAAGAGGAAAAAATAAAATTGCCTACGTAACTACAACACTACATAATATATTGGTTGGAAATATAATGAAAAATACTAATGTGCCTCGTTCTCTAAAAAATAAAAATAAAAACTAGATCAATTTCAGATCCAAGGCAAATTGATATTTCCCAGGTAATAGTGTTTGGAGGTGGGGTTCGGAACATTCTTTAGCCCATGCAATCATCCACATTCCAGTCCAGCAGATACAATTGGGACACAAATTGGTCACATAGGAATTAACAAATCATCACCATCAATATCATCATCATCATCATCATCATCATCATCATCATCATCATGTCTTATCCCAAACATTTGGGGATAGTTTAGTGAATCTATACTCTTCATTCATTTGCTATTGTGTTGTTGCATTATCAACTAAAATACAAACTTGAATTACAAACTAGAAGTCTCAAGCATCAATATCAACAGACAACTATGGCCAAATTCTAGCTTCACGAAAATTTAATATATGCAATCAGTCGTACACCCCCTTAATATTTGAAATTGGCCTTGTACCCAACTTATATTTATATAGGCCTTGGGATCACCTAGTAAATACAGGACAAAACTCTACCAGAAAAGGATAAAAGAATTTATACTTCTCAAACTAATCAGCTCCCCCTCTCGTTTGATCAATGATCTTCACAACATACACTCAAAAGGGACATTAGTTTACCAAGCTCCACCCTCCAAGACTGCCAATCTGAAATGCCTTGTAGATATATCCACATCTATTTTGGGAAAAATTAAATTTTCAATCTGAATACCTTGCCTCCGCCAGAAGCACTGATATTTACTAACTGCAATCCAATGATGCAAACGCAACCAAGAATTTACTATTTCAAAAAAACTTACTAATTATTAGCACCCCAACCTCGACCCTTAAACTCGAATACGTCCAACCAATATCCCCCATCTACTTGTCCAATTAATCATGTTTCACAAGAGTTGACTGTTGATCAACCAAGCTAAACCACAAGACAGACTTTGGACGAGTCCCTATTGAAACTAGCCACAGTATCCAAAAAAACTAATCAACATCCCTTTTCCAGATAAATAAAAGCCAGATTTCCAGTGACCACCCATTGTTTAAAGCTTGCTTGATAATATTCCAAAGAATAAGCTGACATCATACATAGTAAATCCAAAAATAATTAAATTAGAGTATTTCATTAATAAATCAGCACACAGCTTTAGCCAAGTTGTGACTATATTTGAAAAGCACAGAACTTTTGTTTACGGGAAAAGCAATGGAAAGCTTAGCGCATTTTAAGAACAGATATCAATTATAAAGTAGATAATAAATAAAATTATAAATTAAAATGATAGACTTAAAGTAATATGGATAAAAATGATTCAAAATAATTTGTGAAAAAGAAAATTAAAATCTGAAGCACTAATTATAAAAAAATGAAAAAATGAGTACTTAAAAAACCGGCCTGAGCCAAAAATGGCTGGTCTTGGGATAATAATGCTTATTAAATAATTTACACATTATGTAAAAGCATTTACCTATCAAGTCCCTCCTGAGAGCAGTCAAATGTGCACAGCTGTAGACATAACATTAATGATAAGAATCGATCCAATTAATTTACATTTTATACTTATCCACTATCACCTCACTAGGAAACAAAATATGAACAATAAAGAATATTTAATAAACTAGTCTACTACTAGATTATGCATAGTTAACATCGCAGGAAAAAAAAAATGATCTAACAGCTGAAAGATTTTTAAGAATAAAACTTGAATGTCTGAAAGTCCAAGGAAGTCGTAAGCGTACATAATGCAGTAAGAAAAAAATTGGTGACCCGAAACATGCATTAAATCTAATTTTAAGCATATACAATAATCATGTAATCATGTACCAATGTGCATACAATTTTTATGAAGAATACTTGCTAAAATTTCATCTTCATAAAGATTCAACTAGCATGCTCTGAATGATACCTGTATCAATGTCGAACAAATTTGGACATGGCCAAAGCTCTTGATACAAATCTAACACGTCATGAACTGTGTTGAAAATTTTTATTGTAAATTTGGGTAACACAGCATGAAAAAAACAGGAAATGATGTGCGACACACAAGATCAGGGTCATAGAAGGTGGGGTGAAACANTATATATATATAAATATATATAAACATGTGATAAGTGTCAGAGAGTAGGAAATATTTCAAAAAGAAATGAAATGTCTCTACATTTTTATTTGGAAATTGAAATTTTTGATTCATAGGGATTTGACTTNATAAGAATACATGATTTTGAGAAACTTGTATTAATTTTGGTAAATAAACCAAATGAGAAAGAATAGGAATAAAGATACATGATTACTATATATATCCTAGATTAGGATTTATAGTTTAAGATGACCATTTTCTCTAAGAGTTTACGAATTACATTTTACAACATAAGATTGAGATAATGCTCAATAAATGAGAATTTATATCGTAATTGAGAGGAATTTCTAGATCTAAGGTGGGAACCATTTATAAGATATTAGCTCAAAGCTAAATATAATGAATGCATGACACTTATAGCCCTAAAATCTCAATAAAGATTAAGTTAGCTCAACTCTACTCATATAAACTTGTTTAAAAAGGATGACTAGCTAAGCTAAAGCT
>JXCR01137735.1:121348-133653 GCA_002079205.1 Phalaenopsis hybrid cultivar | reverse complement strand
CCGAAAGGCATTCTTCGAAAAGCAAAAGTTCCAAAAAGACTAGTAAATGTTGTCTTTTCTTGTTCCTTAGGAGCAATAGGAATTTAATGGTAACTGGTATATCCATTTAAAAAGCAAAAATATTTGTTCCCAGCAAGTCTATCCACTATTTGATCTAAAAAGGGTAAAGGAAAGTGATCTTTCCAAGTAGCAGTGTTTAATTTTTTATAATCAATGCAAATACGCCACCTAGTAACTTGCGTGATAGGTATTAATTCATTATTTTATTTTGTTTCAACAGTCAGTCCTTTCTTAGGAATACAATGAATTGGACTTACCCATGCACTATCTGAAATAGGATATATAATTCCAGTGTCGAACCATTTCAAAATTTTCTTCTTAACTACTTCTTTCATCATCGGATGTAATCTCCTTTATATATAATTCTAGTGTCTAACCATTTCAAAATTTCCTTCTTAATTACTTCTTTCATCATCGGCTTTAATCTCTTTTGTGGATTACTCTTGGTTTATATTGTTCATCTAATATAATTTTGTGCATACAAATTGAAGGACTGATTCCTTTAATATCCATGGTTTATATTGTTCATCTAATATAATTTTGTGCATACAGATTGAAGGACTAATTCCCTTAACAAAATTGCCTTCTTAACTACTTCTTTCATCATTGGATTTAATCTCCTTTGTGGATCAACTCTTGGCTCATCTAATATAATTATGTGCATACAGATTGAAGGACTGATTCCCTTAATATCAGCTAAGGTTCAACTAAAAGTTTTCTTATATCTTTTTAATGTATCTAACAGTATTTGCTCTTGCAGATCATTTAATTTTGAAGATATAATAATAGGTAATGTAGATGAGTCTCCTAAAAATACATACTTCAAGTGACTAGCCAATACTTTCATCTCAAGTTCAGGTGGTTTTATAATCGATGGAAATAGATATTTATCAGCATTTTCTGTAATATCCAACATCTCAAATCTTTCTTGAACATAATCTAATTCTTCATTTTCTAATTTGTCCAAAATAAATTCGTCATTATTTTCAAATTGTTTCTTCTCTACAAAATGTTCTTCTTCTTCAAAATGCTTTTTATCTTCAAAATGTTCTTTAAAATATTTGCTCTACAAAATGTTCTTCTTCTTCAAAATGCTTTTTATCTTCAAAATGTTCTTTAAAATGTTAGTTCAGTAGATGTTTAATAATTTCCATGCGAAAACATTCCTAAGAGGATCTTTAAATCTCTCCCAAGCTTCATATATTGACTCTACATCAATTTGACAGAACAATGTTATGTCATTTCTAAGTTTAGCATCTTTGGATGAAGGGAAATATTTAGATAGAAATTTCTTTGAAAGTTCTCCCCAAGTTCCGATGGAGGGAAATATTTGGATAGAAATTTCTATGAAAGTTCTCCTGATGGAGGGAAATATTTGGATAGAAATTTCTGTGAAAGTTCGCCCCAAGTTCTAATAGATCCTAGATAGAGGGAAATATTTGGATAGAAATTTCTGTGACAGTTCTCCCCAAGTTCTAATAGATCCAGGATGGAGGGAAATATTTGGATAGAAATTTCTGTGAAAGTTCTCCCCAAGTTCTAATAGATCCTGTTGAGGGAAATATTTGGATAGAAATTTCTGTGACAGTTCTCCCCAAGTTCTAATAGATCCAGGTAGATGGAGGGAAATATTTGAATAGAAATTTCTGTGAAAGTTCTCCCCAAGTTCTAATAGATCTAGGTGTGGAGGGAAATATTTGGATAGAAATTTCTGTGAAAGGTCTCCCCAAGTTCTAATAGATCCAGGTGCTAATGTTGGATAGAAATTTCTGTGAAAATTCTCCCCAAGTTCTAATAGATCCTGGTGCTAACAAATTTAAGAAATATTTGGATAGAAATTTCTGTGAAAGTTCTCCCCAAGTTCTAATAGATTCTGATGCTAACAAATTTAACTTCTTAGCCTTATCCCTTAGTGAAAAAGGAAAAAGTCTAAGTCTAACAGCATCGTTTGAGACTCAATTAGCTTTATCCCTCAGTGAAAAAGGAAAAAGTCTAAGTCTAATAGCATCGTTTGAGACTCTATCCTAAAAGTAGCACATAGTTCTAAAAAACTAGCGAGGTGTAAGTTAGGATCTTCATTTGGTGTAAAGTAGCACACAGTTCTAAAAAACTAGCGAGGTGTAAGTTTGGATCTTCATTTGGTGTACCTACTTATTCATTAGTTTGTACCCATTTGGATAATAGCAGGTTTAAGCTCAAATGAATTAGCAGCTACATCAGGATTTTGGATTGATAAGTGAATTATAGCAGGTTTAAGCTCAAATGAATTAGTAGCTACATCAGGATTTTGGATAGATAAGTGAATCCCATCTGCTATAGGATTTGCATAATCTCTTAGGGTCTAGGTTGGTGTTCATTCTCTATTCCTTGATTGTTCAGGTTGTTTTCCATTGTACCAGAATTTCTAGTTTCTCTTCTTAATTTTCTAATCCTTCTAAAAGTGTATTCTAATTCTGAATCTCACGGGTAAGATTTTCAGGTCCAAATTTACGCATACAATTTAAAATCAGTACTCAGTAATATAATTAATTAAATATAAATATAAAAAAAAAGTTGCAATTTAAGTAAAAATTTTCTAATAATCCTAATTTGTCTGTTACTCTGATTGTGATTTTACTCACTCACTCAATCACTCCGTGGTAATGGCGCCAAAAACTTGACAGAGACTTTATATATGCAATAAAATGTAAGATAAATATGGATGTATTAAATTTTCAATAATTTTAAAGCCACACTTATTAACTCAAGTATACATATCGCTCAAGTAATATAGGGCTCTAATGGATTCCTAGATATCGACCCACAGGGTGTAGTTTAGAATTACAGACTAAGACATTAGAAAAAGCAATACTTTAATCACAACAATGACGTTCAATTTGCTTATCTGTCACTAATAGGAAATTGAAACAAATAAAAGATTTTAATAACTAATAAATAACTAATGTTATTGAGGAGCATACCTATTCTTTATCCTTTGGTCTAGGCATAAAGAACATTGACTAATCCTATGCTTGTTTAACTGAATCTGCGGCTAGGCTGGAAGGATACCGGCTCTCACTTCAGAGCTCCCGCGTTCCCCTCACCTGAGGGCTAACATCTACACTTCAGAACCCAAATGATAGGACCAAATTAGGGATTTTAANAATTAGTTCAATTTATATTGTGCCAAATAGGAGCATTCCTATTCTTTACCCTTTGGTCCAGGCATAAAGAACTTTGACTAATCCTATGCTCGGTTACTGATTCTGCGGCTAGGCTGGGAGGAAACCGGCTCTCACTTTGGAGCTCCCACGTTCCGCTCTCCTGAGGGCTAACATCTACACATCAACACCCAAACGATAGACCCGAATTGGAGATTTTAGTCTGTCACTCTAAAATCTCCAATTTTACGCCCAATAGTAATATTTCCCTATTTATTTGCACCCAACTTCTAAGGGCTTTGACCTCCCTGAATCTTGGATGTAATCTTCACTTTAGTTGTAAAACTCAACATATTTTAACAAATCAATTGGCCAGATTGAAAGTAAATTAAGATTGAAATGAAAAGAGCATCATAATTTCTTAAACATTTTCATCGTTTCACCAATTCAAATCACCTTTTCACAAATCTTGAGACAAGGATAAAGACAGTAAAAACTACTCAGAACTCATGGGGAAAACACAACAAAACTCAGAATTCATATATAAATTCAAAGTCATACAAACTACAACAAGTAATTAACTTATCTCTAATTTCTCCCCAAAAACACTCCTCAAAGTTCCTCTGAATCTTTTTCTTTCTTTACAGCACACATAATTCCTTTTCGAAGTAGCAAGGAGGAAGAAATCTCTCACTTTCCCTCCACTCTTACAATCTCTCATAGAATTCCTCACAATTCTTACACTCTAATGAAAATTCTATACACTAATGGTAACCTCCAAGGCCTCTAACACACTTTAGACTCCTTGGACTTCTTCTATTTTTGGTCAAAATGTTCTTTTTAAAGTTGTAGNCCATCCACTCTTACAATCTCTCGAAGAAATCCTCACAATATTGGAACTCTAGTAAATACACTATACACTAATGGAACCTCCCTAACATCCAGGANAGTTGTAGATGAGCTTTCCCAAGAGTTGCCTAAGAATCCCTTCAAAATTTAGCCTTATCCAAAGCTTGAGTAGGCATAACCGTCGATGTCACTGTCGGCAGCCTCGAGGGCGCCGTCGGCAGGCTCCTAGATAATTTTTTGTCCTGTAGTCTCGGGAAAATCTCTCCGTTGGCGACGTCAGCGGCCTAGTTCAAATCTTCACATTGTGGTCCTTTTTGCTCCAAATTTGCTCCTTTTTGCATCTTTTTGCTCCAATGACCCTAATTCCTTATTCCTGCAACAAAACATCAAAAATACATCTCTTTAAAGTGCAATATCATCAAAAATAGTATAAAATAGGTATGAAAATATCAACATATTTTCCTTTGGTTAAAATCCCCCAAACTTAACTATTACTTCTTCTCAAGTAATTTTAGTACTATATAAAAGTTATGATCTAGTGTAGTAAATTTTTAATTCAGAAACACTATAATTTTGACTTAAATAAATATCATAGTAAGATTTTCAGAAAAAATTCAAGTAATTGAATTAATTCTGTAGATACCAGATTATATAGTCATCAAGTTTAAGAGTTCTACTCTTCTATTTATTTCAAGAATGAATATATGTTGTCATATTAAGTCACTTAGAATATTCAAAAGTTAGGAACTTCATGAGAACTCTACTAGTAAAAGACCTATTCCATAAATATAGCAGTATTTAAGTTTTCCCTTTAAGGTAGGTCCAGTGAAGCCAATTTTTGATTAGGCATATCCTCAAGCTTCTCCTCACTTCCATGATTTATATTTTTTTTTCTTTTCTCTTTTTCATTTGGATTGTCTTTCAACCTATATATTTTTCTTTTCATTTCAGGGATTGTTTTCAATCCTTTCTTTTTTCCTTTTTCAAGTGGTATATATTTTTCTTTTCTTTTCAAGGATTGTTGTCAATCATTTCTTTTTCCTTTTTCAAGTGAATTTTTCTTTTCTTTTCAGTGATTGTTGTCAATCCTTTCTTTTTCTTTTTCAAGTGAAGATTATTATCTGGATAGTCTTTAATGATTTTGAACTTCACTTTTCTTTCCCTAAATTTGAAACTCAAAAATCTGGATAGCCTTTAATGATTTTGAACTTCACTTTTCTTTCCCTAAATTTGAAACTCAAAACATTGGATAGCCTTTAATGATTTTGAACTTCACTTTTCTTTCCCTAAATTTGAAACTCAAAGCATTTTCAAAGCATTCCACCTTTAATGATTTTGAACTTCACTTTTCTTTCCCTAAATTTGAAACTCAAAGCATTTCTTTATCTTATAAATATTTTGTAGTTTTTTACATTATTGAGCCCCAATCTTTCTTTTCAAATAATTTCTAAGATTCTTAATATTTCAAAATATAGTTTTCTTTACTTTAAATAGTTAACTATAGTCTCCAGATTCTTAATACTTCAAAATATAGTTTCCTTTACTTTACTTTTCTTCTCAAATGAACTTCCAAATTCTTAATACTTCAAAATATAGTTTCCTTTACTTTAGTAGTTAACTATAATCTTACTCTCTTATACTAAATATCTTAAGTTACAAAATTAATTTTCATTACCAAAATATTTCTTTAAATCTACTATAATATTCAAATAGTAACAAAAATATAATTACCTGAATTAAATTCACTACATGAAATCATATAAGTAACTTTTGAAAATATTGAAATAGAGGACATCTAATAGTTAATCTTTTTCTTCCCTCCCCCAAACTTAAATTTTTAAATATGAAATAATACAGGTGGAAAGAAAAACAATAAATATAAATCATACCTCAGTATTGTAGGCATTTTCATCATTATGAATTTTTTTTGCAGGCCTTCTCAAAATTTCAACTTCACCTGGTCCGTAATATTAGGAGCTTTCTACACATATAAATCGTTAGAGAAATTTCTGGGTAATGAAATTTTGAAAAAATTATAAAACTAAAACATTAAACAAGCACCACATTTCCTAACACTAAACAGAACAATTAAAATTAAAATTCAAAAATAAAAATCACATTACATTACAATCCACAAAATACTACTCAACATCTATTATACTAAACATACAAATTTAACTACCACACTAACTTTATAACAAAAATTAAAAATTATCCAAGTACAACGTAATATTAAAAATGAAAGTCCAAATACATAAACATCCATTTCTATTACAAAAAGATTACATAAAATAAAATTACAAACATAAGTACATCAATTTCATTCAGTATCAAAATCCCAAGCTATATCTTCATCTCCTAGATCAGCAGGTGGATTGGGTTGATACTGAGTATATCGGGGGCAATAAGGAAACTTAACATCTAGCTCACCTCTATAGTGTCGGGCCTGAGCTTCATAATAAGCAATCTCAAAATCGGAATGCCTCTGCATGTATCATAATCATGTCGGTGTTCTAAATCTCCAATCCTTTCATTTTTATCAAGTCTATGCTCTTCCGCTGCAAGGTCAACTCATTCATCAAATCAGAGAGGGTAGGGGATTAGGTGGAAGGTCATAACTAGTAGAGGGGATATCTCTACTAGTAGAAGGTTCTTGACTTCTACTCCGTGGAAGGTCATAACTTGTAGAGGGGACATCTCTACTAGTAGAAGGTTCTTGACTTCTACTCATGGAAGGTCATAACTTGTAGAGGGGACATCTCTACTAGTAGAAGGTTCTTGACTCCTACTTCGAGTTCTCCATTTCTCATGGAGAAGGTCATAACTTGTAGAGGGGACATCTCTACTAGTAGAAGGTTCTTGACTTCTACTCCCATTTCATAACTTGTAGAGAGGACATCTCTACTAGTAGAAGGTTCTTGACTTCTACTCCCAGTTCTTCATTTTTCATGGGGTTCATAATGGGTTTTATAGGATAAACCCATTCTTCATCTCCAAATTCTACTCCATAAAGTTTACAAATTGCATAGATAAGTCCAGGATGTCCTAGACCTCCACTAGTCTCACTCCTTGTTGTAGTCAATATATTCTTAAGAATGATTCTCCCCACATTTATAATTCTACTATTTTAAATACAGAAATTCAGAATGGCTCTATCTCTTGTTACCTCACTATGTTGATAGGTCGGTAACAGAGTAGAGGAAATGAAATAGTGTCACGCCTTAGAGGTGGCATTCAACATGGAATCAAAAAAAATTACCCGTTCTCGCTGTTTTATCTTGTATGTTCACTTCCCATCAGTGAGAAAGTTGATCACATCATTGAGGGGCCTTCCATTGTACTAAAGGATTCATAGTGGCAGCTATAGGAGTATGGGATTTCATAAAAAGTGTTGATGCGGGCGGTAGTAAACTCAACAGGGAATCCACGCACTTGAACGATTCCATCCTAAGAATAAATCACATTGGCATAAAACTCCTTCACAACATTTGCATCCCCTTTATTGGTGGTGTAACAAAAGTTTTCCCACCTCCGCTCTGCAATAACTCGTTCGATTTCTCCTCCCGGACTTTCAAAAACTCGATCTTGTATGCACTTCATTCCTTTAAATATAAAAGTAAATTTTGTCTGAGCCATCGCATTGACGAAGCGAGACTCGTCGAACTCAACTCTTCTCTTTTGTCACGGAGCCATTTCAATCTAATCAAATTATAGAAAAAATCCAAAAATTACTTCAAATATGCAAATAATGGCTTCCAATAGTAATTCTAAGAGTTCAACAATAAGATCCATGAATTTCTTCCCAAATTTTGTTCACATTCCCAAATTTTTCGGATCTTCTCAATGTGAGAGAAATTCATGGTGAAAATCAAATATTTTTAGCTTGGAGTGAAGCTCTTACCTAAAGATGATCAAATCAGGTGTGAAAAAGCTTTGAAATCGCCTCCTAATCCAAGATCTCTGAAGCCCTAGGTCAAAAATGGTATTTTTAGGAGGAAGGAGATGATGAATAGTGGCGGTTTACTGGTCAAAATCACGGTTAAAGGTGTTTTTCGTGAGCTCGCCGTTGGCGGGGTCGATGGAGCCGTCGGCGCGCTTAATTGGAATTTAAATCCTAAGTCTCGGGAAAATCCCGCTGTCGGCGGCGTCGAGGGCGTCATCGGCGGGCTCTATTGATTTTGTCCAAATTCCGGATTTTTCCGATTTCGATCAATTCCTAGCCTAAACGACATCCGTTTAATCATTATAGACAAATTTTAAATAACTAAATGATGTACTTAGCACATATAAACTTTCACAACACAAAACATCACATTTGTATATAAATTCCAAGGGGTACAATATATGTTACATAACACACCTAAGTTTGGTATTTTCTCAACCTCAATGCATTAATTCAGCGTCGCAATTCAAGCCACAACACTCAAAACGCTGAAAAAAATATATTTTACGCTTAGTCTCAACTATACAGAGATCTATAAGCATAATTTTAAAGCAAAGCAAATACAAAGTTCAAATCAACATACATAAATAGACATATAAGTAGTAATATAAATCTACTAATCCTCAGACTCGGTACTCGATTCTCCTCTGAGATCGCCCATTGCTTGCATATGAACGAAGAGGTTGTAGAAGGGTCGGAATGGAAATTCTTTAGTAGAATCCTCCTCTAACAGTTTCATCCTCCTCATCAGTCATATCAAGCTATCTTCTAAATGTCCAGAATGTTTGAAATGTTCCTTCATCCTCCAGTCCAAATGATCGAAGAAATCAGAGATATTATTGATTGCATTCATGACATTTTGTACCTCCTTGTCCAATTTCTTGATTCGGCGCAGGATCACCAAAAACCTATCAGAGACTAAGGGTGGAATTGGCAGTGAATTCTGAGATGATTGATCAACTATCATGGCCATGTCATTTTCATCTTCAAATGATGGGAATCTTTCAGTTGGATCCAAAGGCTTCCAAGGCAGCAGTACTTTTTCCCAATTCTCATAGGACACTTGGAACTGACTGCAAAGTGAGAAAATTGTGAAGGGGTGTCCAAGCCCATAAGTTGATCCATGAATGATCAGGCCCAAAACCAACTTCACAATTATAGATCCAATGTCGATCGACGTCCCCTTTGGATGCAGTAATTCAAAATAACACTTTCTTTATAAACTTTACCGATCTTCATTGTTGGTAATAGTTTTGCAGAAATGAAAAAGTGCCAATGTTTAGAAACAGAATTCAGGAGTGTTGCAGAAAAACTAACATACCTGTTTTCTCTTGTTTCCCAATCGTTAGTTTCGTCCGTTAAATACTGGTAAATCTCATTCATTTGGTTTCTCGTTGGGACGAAATTGGAATAGTGGCAGAGAGGAACATTTTCTATCATATATAATTTGTTGATCCGTGTAGGAGTGAAAGTGATCCATCTTCCTCGCACATAAACAACACCTTGGTTGATTCCATGTAAATTTGCATAAAACTCTTTTACCACTGGAACCACCACGGCGGCAGTAGTGTAGCACAACACTTCCCATCCGCACTATTGTTTCTTCAATATCCGTCGTGGGGTTACTCAATCCGCGATTCACGAATCCTCGTTCTTTGATTAATCTTCTCTTCGTCAGCAACTTGTTGAAGATTCACTGCGCTTCCACACTAATAAACTTCCGTCGATTGAAAACTCGCATTCTAGGATTATCAGGAGAATTGAATGCCATGGAAATGGAATTGGTAGAGTTTCACTTCATTTTTGGAGGGAAAATATGAATTAGAATTTGAACTTTAAAGTTTAAAAAGACAATTCCTGCCCAAAAACCGTCAAAAACCGCCATTTGAACATAAGAAATCATCATCTTACCGGTCTCGCCGTCGGCGCGCTTCTGTATTAATTTTGTCTAGACTCTCAAGAAAAACCCACCATCGATGGCATATGGTAAGAAAACCACATGTTGGGATATCTAAAGCTAGATTTTTTCTTGATTGGAGATGCAGAAATAGTAATGAGTTAGGGCATATGGTAAGAACTTGTCATGTTGAGATGTTGGACAGAAGTATGTAAAAATTCATTCAGCCAGAGGGAGTTAACAAGGATTCTATCAAATCTTTCCCATAAATTTCCTCTCCTCCAAGTAAACTTGGGTCCAGTGAAACCAAGATCAAATAAGCTAGCCAAGATAATATTGTCATTAAAGTTGTTCATAAAATTGGAATCACGTGGGTTGCCACCTAATTTTTCTGAAGGGGCAGAAATGGAGTTGAAATCCCCACCCACCAGTCATAAGGAATTACAGGAATTGATGGTAGTATGAATGCACTCCCACAACTCCACTTTGGCTCTTGATGAGCTTCCAACATAAACAAATGTAGCCAGACCTTCCTGACCCCCAAAGTTAAATTTGATATGAAGGAATTGTGGATAATCTCACAAAATTTGGCACATTACTTCTTGTCTATGGAGTAACCAAATTTTATTATTCAGATTAGAAAAATGAGAAAAGCCAGAGAATTCTCTAAGGATTTTCTGAGGATATTTTAACACCATAGGCTCCAAAACAACAACAAACCAAAACTTATACATCCTATTCAAAGAAATTAGTCTGTTAAAGGATTTAGGATGTGCCAATCCCCTAACATTACAACACAAAAGGTTCATCATCCAAAGGAGATAGATTTACCCCTCCTTCTAGAACTTGTCATGGCCTCCTTGGTTTCCATATAATTATTTATGTCCCTGAGTGAGTATGTTCCTCCCTTCACATTGTTTAACTCCTGGTTGCTTTCTTTCTTTTTTCTTGTTTTTTTGGTTTTGCCAATCATCAACCAATGCAGTCTGTAAAACTTCAACTAATGTGGAGTTCATTTGAAAGTCCTTATGAACAACCTCACCCACATCCATCTGAGAATTCTGGGGCTCTGAAATAGAAGGTTCATGGGCAACAACTTCACTGGCTGTGATCTGTACAGCAAATGGTTCATGATGACTTACTGAGGGGCCAACTTCATCATTGGATAAATTATCAGTCAATGTAATCAGAAGATGGTCAGGACTAGCAATGGCTAAATTATTGTCTGCATTTTCAGTCTCAATGGCCACAACAGCATTGGTGGCCTAAAAAATTTCTTCAGGACATTTGGCATTAAACTTAGAAATGATTTGATCAAGGCTCACATCAAAAATTGCCCTTTCCTTCTCAAGTTCCACCATAAGTTCCATAGATAAAACAACATCTTTTGGGGCCCCATTATTAGTGGTCCTAAGATGAGGATGTAGTTTAAACCACTTGTTATCAGTGTGCCCAAACATACAGCAGTGGAAGCAATAGTAAGGCTTCTGTTCAGCAATGATTCTCTGCCAATACCCATTATGTTCAGTTCCCAGCCATATTTCATCAACTGCTGGGAGAGTTAGGTCCCTTTCCACTAGGATTTTGGCTACTAATGTCCTTGATAAATTAAAAGTTGGAACATCCAATTTGAGGGGTTTACCCAAGGCCTGTCCAATGTTAAACAAAACTTTATGGTTGAAAAAATGAAGTTTTAGACCTGGAAACTTGAACCAAATAGGGACTATAGGGAGTTCCTTGCTTGGATCAAAATCAATAGACCACTTTAAAATCTTCATTGTGTTGCCCTCAATCAGTAAAATTTGTTTATAAAAGATTCTAGCATAATCATCTTCTCTTGTTAAATGGATAAGAATGTGTCTACCATCAATAAGGCCAACACTCCAAGCTCCTTTAAGTTTAATGCCATCAAAGAACTTCCTTATAGCTTCCATTTTAGGATGAGCTAACTGAAATTTGCCTATAAGAGTAAATTTGTAATTTTCAGTCAGACTTTGAATATCCTCCTCATTATAAAGATGGTCATTTTACCACTCTTCCTGCTCAGAGGTTTAATGATGGGGTCAACCACCTCATGGTAGCTTTGAGAGAAAATCAAATCATCAAAGTTTTTAATAGGATCAAAGCCTTTTCCAACAACATCAGCAAAAGCAGCCTTTGCCCATTGAATATTAGTGGCCAAATCCACATTGCTTTGTTCATCCATCAGCACTCCACATTAATGGAACAGTACCCCAACTGCCACTTGAGAGAGGAAAAATCCAGGAAGCAGAAAAACCAGAGAGAAGCTTCCAAAGAAAGAGGAAAAAACACCAGTAGAGAGAAAATAGTAAGTATAGAAGGGATGGAGATCCTCACCAACCTTAGGCAGTCCATGGATCCCTAGCAGAGCAGCCAGCAGCCACCTCCATTATAT
>JXCR01137735.1:79510-121224 GCA_002079205.1 Phalaenopsis hybrid cultivar | reverse complement strand
ATATATATATATATATATATATATAATTAACTAACATTTTCCGTTACTTCCCCGGCAACTGCGCCAAAAACTTGATCGCGTGAGAATTTGCATAGCTTAATAATAATATTGTCATGCAACCCAAATTATAATGTAATTTCAATGAAAATAATTATCTTTAAAAACCTCTTTTAAAATCTCAATTCTCGATTACATAAAACGTAAGTTTATGAATTGTTCAAGTAATATAGGGTCTAATAGATTTCTAGATATCGATCCCATAGGGAAGCTGGAAATATATATATGCTAGCTAATTACATTCTATTATAAAATAAAAATAAAAATAAAAAGAATGTAAAGTGCGAAGTTTGAAATTAAACTACTTAAGTGAAATTCTTCTAAATATGCAGATGTATGACTATAATAAGTAAATTAAACTATATGCTAAACTTTCAAATGTAAATTGTTAAAATAAAATAAAGGTTTTTGTTGACAAAAAGTTCAAGTATAAAAAACATCATTCTCCTTTACAATGAAAATATGGCTTGTGAGGAAATTAAAATCAATTGAAAATTATATTTAAAAATTATTTTGTGCCAAATAGGAACAATCCTATTCTCTACCCTCTCTTTTGAGCGCTGGAAAGAACATTGACTAATCCAGAGCTTGTTCCCTAATTTTGTGGTCATGCTGGGAGGATATCGGCTGTCACTCCAGAGCTGTCACTACTCCCTCCCCTGAGGGCTAACATGCTTGCATTAGTCTCCAATCAATTGAACCAAATTGGGGATTCTAATCTATCACCTTAAAATATTCCAATTCTACATCCAACAAAGTTTATTTATTTATTTATTTGCACCCAATCCCATGGATGAAATAATCTCCCATGAAATCAAATGTGATTCTCCCTTTGTTGTAGAAATCATATCCCCTTTTCAGAACATATAATTATAACCCATTTTAATAATTCAATTGGCCAGATTGAAAAGTAAATGCAGATCAAAGTTCAAATCATCATAAATTATTGATATTTTAAAATGTAGAAAATAAAATCAATTCTTCACAAAACCATTTCTTCAAAGTAGGGAGAAGGATAAAGAAGACTATTCAGAATTCATGAGAAGGATACTATAAAACACGGCTTTCATATATAAAAACAAGTTTACAAATAAAAAAAATGAAAAGTACAACTTAACTCACAATCCTTCCCAAGAAAATCCTTAGAATTTCTCTCCAAGCCTTTCCCTCTTTACAATCTCTCCCAATTCTCTCTTAAAAATGTAATGAAAAAGAGATCTCTCACCTTCCCTCTCCTCTTAGAACCCTAGAAGAAAATCTCCTCCTTTTGCTCTCTCTAACTCACGCTTATCCTCACTCTCAAACTTTTTCGTCCCCCCTTTTTCAAGTCCCTTCAGAAGTTCCCTTTTGTTGGCTACCTCTCCTCTCTGAAAAGAGTCACAATTCCCTCCAAAATTCAAAAGTCAAAACTTTAAATTTCAAAAGATGTGCCTCCTTGATCCAAGCGTCAAATCTCTTCAAGATTGAACCTTCCAGAGTGTATACATGCATTGAAGCACTCGATGGGATGCTTAGAACAAGTGTCCTTTTGAAAATTCACGCAAAATTTGTCTTGAACCGCCTTAATTTGAAAATGTCAGCGCTCTGGATTTTGGCGCATCATGCACCAAACTGTAAAATTGGAAGTTTTTGCTCTAAATTTCACTCTTTTTGCCATCTTTGCTCCAAATGCCTAAAAATCGTATACCTGCAACAAAAACACAAACTTACCTTTCTTTAAAGTGAAATATCACAAAAATAGACATAAAAAGGGTACTTAAAATAGTATATTGTTTTTGTGGATCATTGTCCCAGTCTAGAAGTTGATCCATTGATGATTAAACCCAAAACAGACTTTACAATTAAAGCACCCACATCAATAGGTCTTCCAGTTTGAATACAATAATTTGAAATCAAACATTTTTTCATCACTTTACTGATTTTCATAGTAGGAAGTAGTTTTGATGCAATAAATAAATGTCATGCCTTTGATGTAGGATTCAATTATGATGAAGAAAAACTTACATGTTTGTTATTTCTGGTCTCCCAGTTTACATCTTCATCAGTAGGGTATCAATAAGGTTCATCCATATTATCTCTCATAGGGATAAAATTTGCATAGTGACAAATAGGAGCGCTTTCAATCATAAACATGTCATTTATTCTCGAAGAAGTAAATTGTACTCAGATGCCATGAACATAGATGAATCCTTGGTTAATTCCATGAAGATAAGTTTAAAACTCCTTCACCACAGGAACTATTATAACGACATTGGTGAAACAAAGTACTTCCAAGTGTCTCTGTGCAATAATCTCCTCCACTCAATTATTTGGTGTGTTGAATCCTCGATTGATAAAGCCTCTCTCCTTGATTAGTCTCTTCTTCACAACAACTTGATCGTATAACTTCCGCGCATTGAAACTGATGAACTTCCTCTTGTTGAAAATTCCATATCTATCAGTTTCTTTAGAGTGGGAAGCCATAGGATTTGAAAAATGGTGGATTTCCATTCGTTTTCCCCTCTTAAATATCCTTAGGATTCAGTTATAGGGACTTACTAGGAAGAAATCCCGCAAAAAACCATCAAAAACCACCTTTTGAATTGACCTCAGTCGTTTTCATTGCCACGGTGCTTCTGGCACCAGCCCTCTAGAAAATGGCGCCTCAGGCGCCAATCTGATGCCTCTGGCACCAGTTCAGATTTCTGCACCATTTTGTTTTAAATCCAAACGACTCTCAAATTTTTCATATAATTTAGTAAATAAAGATGTTTTAATGTATTTTCTTAATATATAAGTCTTTCAAACACTCAAAATTCATGAATAAAGCATAAATTTATAAATATAATACTACTTATAAAAACAGATAAACAACAAAAACAAACAAAAATACAGGTTGCTCCTACAAAGCAGTTAGTTTAATGTTGTTGACCTCACTTTCTGTTGAGGTCTAGTTTTCTCCTTAGTAGCCTAGGTTCTAGCCATAAGACTTTCCTGTTGACTCATCCTAGAGGACTACAAAAGGAACCCTCACCATTAGAAACTCTTAATTGCTCAACTTGAACTTCCACATATTGGTTCTAACCTCTAGCACTTAGTAGGTGGAGCCAATATGGGGGAACTCAAGAGGAGTCCCTATAGAACTGCTTAGCCTTAGGGTTAACCTTAGGTGATGTGGGCTTGGTTAGTTTCATGCACACACTTGCACATTACACATACACTCACAACCTTGAACCCAAACATGCTTGACTTTGATCCCTTAACCTTTTGGGAGACTCATGTAGATGGTCCCCAAAACCACTAGCCCTAGGCTAGGGTTTAGCTAAGACCAGTACATGGAGGACCCAAAGTAGGGAATTCTATTGGTCCATAACTTAAGTATGTTGGTTTACATCCCAATTTTACCAAAATACCCAACTTAGTCTTTTGCTCCCAAACCTACCAATTTACTAAACTACCCTTGAAACCTCAAAATTGACTAAAATTCCTAAAATACCCAAATTTATTGAAAAAAACCATCTCAAGCCATTTGAAACCACCCAAATTGTCCAAAACATGCCAAAATTTTAAAAATTACCAAAATACACTTCATTTTGTAAAAATTACAAAAATACCCCTGGTGACCCAAATTGTTCCAAAACCTTCAAAATCATTTCAAATATCCCCAAAACCAATTTGGACCACTCCATTGAGCTCAATTTGACCAATTTGACTGATTTTGACCAAAAGCCTCAATTTGCCCTTAAAGGCCCAATTACGCTAATTCACCCCCAATGTCCATCAATTTCATCCCAATCTTCTCCAATTTCAATCTAAACTCAATTTAATCATGTCCAAGCTTGATTGAAACTAAATCCAAGCCCTATTGACACACATTTAATTCCAATTTCAACCTAAATCAAAAGCTCCAATTTTTACCATATCACCCAAGTTCATCAAATTATACCACATGATCAAATCAATTCCCCCTACTTAATGTCCAAAACCCTTCATGAATTTTAACTAAACCAAATGGGTCACTAATTGATTCTAATTTAAGCCCAAACCTCACCTCCCCAATTTTGCTCTAAATTAGCCATGTCCCCAAATTCCACTAAATTGAAGTCCATAACCCTAAAATTTCCATTCAATTGATATCCAAAACTCTTCATAAAAATCCTTAGGACCAATTTGAACCATAAACTAGGTCATAGCTAAACTCTGGCCCAACTCAAACCCAAGTCTAACCCAATATACCCAAAACCAACCAAATGTCCAAATCCCACCAAATTGACTCCCCAAATAAATTCAAAATCACCCCAAACCTTTTCTAAACTCCTTGTGACAATCATATGCACCATTTTGATCAATTAATTGGGCTCAATGTCATGACTAGCCCAACTGAAACCCAACTTCAAGAAAAAATTCCCAAAATTGAACCCATACATCAAAATTGACCAAACCAAACTAAACTAAATTGATCAAACCAAAGCCAATACAACCATCATTTGGACTCGAGTGACTAGGCTAGACCCACCTAGCCCACCCTATATGAGCAATGGACCAATAATCCCTTAATTTAAGGGATCTCAACCCATTTTTAGCCTAAACAAGAATATCTTTGCCATCATCAATTTCCATTTATGGTTAACCATCATTTACTACCCCCTGGCCTCTCTGAGCCCAGATGTTACTTAACCTTGTTTAGCCACCACCTCAACCGCCAAAAACAACCTGGCCAAGAGTGCCCCAAGTGGCCAAAACCCAAAATTGAACTTCCCTGAGTTGGCTAAACCACATTTTCCATTGGACCTTTTCTTCTCTCAACCTCAGCTTCTAATTGTACCCATTAGACCCCACTCAACTCCACCAGGTAGCCATGGCTATAAATTGAGCTTTGGATGGACAAAGAAGCGAGTACTTGAAATCTAAGGGAAACTCTGCCAAAATCTGACTAGAGCTTCTCCAAACCTCCCTAAGTGCCATTCCACTATTCTCCAACCATAATTCCCACTGTTCAAAGACAATTTCATCACTGAAACTTGCCTTAAAACCAGAACACTTCCTGTCACAGCTCCACAGTGCATCAAACTTCAATTAACTAGCTCCTCACCATCCCCTCACCAAACAAAGAAGATTTCCAATAGAAGCCCCATCACAGAAAGCCTCTCACCTAGCTCTAGACCAACACCTGTGTTTCCATTTATTTTTCTCTTTTTTGCTTTAAAAGGAGTTGTCAGCTTGTCGATTATCGTATAATTCCTTCATTCAAATAAATCTCCCTCTTGATTCTTATTAATGATTCGAATAGGAGAGGAACTAAATAAGAAGGGACATACGATAAAGAGATAAATAAGAGAAAAAGTAAAACATGGAGAGTCTACTTGTGATGAACCTCACAACGATAGGTCAAGAATGTCTTCCTAAATAAGATTGAATGGAGGCAGATTAAACCAATATCCATGAAAGAAGTATCTACACAAACTACCCATAGCCACAGAGTCAGGTGTAATTACCTATTTTGGGGTCAAGAGCACTCACAGAGGAACATATTCCTACTAGTTAATCACATCTTAGGGGGTACCCAAGAACACTCTTGATAAAAGGAATTTCACTTTATATTATCATAAACTTGGGGTATAGACAAGCAAAGGAAGGTTATTTAATGTGGGAACAATCTCGATGCTTCAAAGCTCATGCTAAGCCACCGGGTAGAGAGTGAGCCTCTCACATCCCATGTGGATAGCGGCTAATTGGCACACGGGGCCCACGGAACAACCTAAATCATCTCAATGGGGATATCCCAACACGTCAAAGCATGTCCAGACCATAAGGGCAGAGGAAAAATCTTCGTATCCCAAATGAGTGGCAGTTCATCAGTATTGGGCCGTCTAGGTGATATCAACGAAGTCAAGGAGCGATAGGGCTTAAAGGGGCTCAACAAAAAGGAAGGTAGAGTGATCCTAAAAGGGTGATAAGGTTCAAAGGGGCTCAACAAAAAGGAATGTAAAGTGATCCTAAAAGGTAGATGTAACTAGGTCGGGGTAACACAAACCTGTCATCCACAGCTACTGGGACCCTAAGTCTACCTAGTTGTGAAGCTAATCAATCCAACACGTCCTGAGATCCCCGATCAACAATCTATGAATTGCGTCATCCACTGGAACCTCAGTAGCCCTAAGGTCAAAGGAAAGAAACTTTATCCTATTAGTAAAAGCTAGAGCTCCAAGATATGGGACTTATACATGCCAAAGTGGCAAGGATGCCTCAAAAATTAAGAGAAAGGGAGGTTCAGCTACAAAGCTGAAAAATACTCCAAAAAAAAGGACTTATACCCCGTCAAGATTGGGGAGCCTTCTAACACCCTAGGCACATAGAAAACCACATATAAAAAAATATGTCGGGCCGGTCAGGTTGGAGAAGCACGGTGACTTCTCCTTGGGACATGCAAATATGATGCAGTTATCTAGAGCGATCCTAAGTATTGTGAAGGCCTTATTAATATATGGAGGAAAGTAAAAGTTGCAGTTTTTAAATCTTGAATATTTTAATCCTAAATTTTAATTATCTTGAATATTTTATTTAGGATTTTTAAGTAGAAGATTAGGATTTTAAGTACTAAAGAGTCTATGTTCCATCGTGAAATCTCAGATAAACCACGGAAAGACACAAAGAAAACACATGCAAATGTGCAGGCATGTAATATGATGCAAAAAAGGAAAACGAGCTAAATTAAAATAATAAACAGGCTGGTGTCGCTGCGTCGGCAACATATCCCAGAAAAGAAAATTTTGTCTGCACTCCGCATTTACATGTCCGGTCCTAATTCTAAACGTCAATATAAAATGCAGAGTTAAGATATAAGGCA
Source organism: Phalaenopsis hybrid cultivar (assembly GCA_002079205.1). Classification (NCBI taxonomy): domain Eukaryota; kingdom Viridiplantae; phylum Streptophyta; class Magnoliopsida; order Asparagales; family Orchidaceae; genus Phalaenopsis; species Phalaenopsis hybrid cultivar. The sequence goes on along the minus strand of JXCR01137735.1, from coordinate 114,341 downwards.
CAAACATCTGCTCTTGGTCCCCTCCACATAGTTCTCATGCCAAACACCTCGGAAATTATGCTCGTATCTTATTTCTGCTACATGACTCTCCTAGACTCTAAAAAGTATATAGGAAAAGAAAAAGACTCAACCATGCATGAAAGTCAACGGGAAAATTCACATGCAATTAACGTATTATGAGCCATGCCTTAAAAGTGGGGGAGCTAAATAACACATGCAAGAAAAAGAGTCAGAAATCATCACATGCTCCTCCCATATAGGTACCTATGTGTGTGCATATAAATATGCATGGTTCCCTGCAGAAGAACGCCCTAACACACTACCATACATATGCAACATGCAGCCACACCAAAAGCTTAATGTAAAAGAAAGATATCTGACTAGGGCAACCAATCCAGCAAAGAAAAATAGTCAAACATCAAAAAGGCTACCTAGCACCCTAAATCCTATCCTAGCACACCATCTAACAAAAAGTGCGTCAACTTAGTATCTGAGTGAGGGGTAATTCTGGGATGGTATGACTTTGACAAGGTCACCATACCCGCCCCATCCTAAAGATTCAAAGGATCTAAAGGGTGTCAAAAAGAGCAGTGACACAAGTTAGATCTGTTAGATTTTTAGCACAGTCATACTCATATCAATACCGATGACTTAACTTGCATTGCTCACTAGGATCGACCCGGCAAGCAATGTTCGTTAAGGCATCGTGACCGAAACGGGGTCACTCTTTTAAAGAGCCTAGCTCGCTATTCATGCTAACATGAAAATGCAAACGCAAGAAAATCAAAATATATAAGTAGTGATAAAGAGTATGTAATGAAGGCGGTGACTCTTAGGAATCGGCATGTCGTAGTGATAGGGACCCGAAAAAGGGTATACCGGTAAGGTACTGACCTGAAGGTGGGCATGTCGTGATGACAGTGGCCCGAAAAGAGGGTATGCCTGCAAGGCACTAACCCAAAGAAATGAGCATGTCGTGGCGAAAGGAGCCCGAAAAAAGGGTATACCGGTAAGGCAGTGACCCGAAGGTGGGCATGCCATGATAGCAGTGACGCAAAAAAGGGTATGCCGATAAGGCAGTGACCCAAAGGTGGGCATGCTGTGATGACAGAAACTCGAAAAGAGGGTATGTCGGTAAGGCAGTGACCCAAAGGTGGATCTGTTGTGACTACAGCGGCCCGAAAAGTAGGTTTGCCTGTAAGACAGTGACCCGAAGGAATGGGCATGTCATGGCGATAAGAGCCCGAAAAGAGGGTACATTGGTAAGGCAGTTACCTAAAGGAATGTAACATAAGTATATAATATCAATTATACAGACAAACATGTACATGCACATACAAAATATGCAAAGGAGCAAGTGGTCGGCCGATTAGGATGGAGCATCCGATCAAATTAAAGTGTTGTCCAACCCGATCTGTGTAGTGGTTGAAACCCAAGTGATGCAACCTATTTGGGATGATTGACGAGGCACAAGTGGTGCTGACCAGTCCAGGACGACTGATCGAGGCACGAGTGGTGTCGGTACAAGTGCAAATGCAACGTGTAAATGCAAGGTGCAACGTGTAAATGCAAGACATGCACATGCAAACAATGAGGTGTAAATGACCACATATGATAGCGAGTCATGCTCATACTAACAACCTCGCCTAGGAAACCTAGGGCAGACGTACTTAGATTTGCAGCATCGTCGTCTCCAACTTTGGTGAGGAAATGTGGGGAGTTTCTCCTTGGATCTCTGACGGAGAAACTCTCCACGATGTTCCAAAATGGGCAAGCTACAAAGCTTTTTCCATTTCGTGAACTCCTCCAAACTTTGCAAAGAGAGTTAGTTACGAAGCTTCTCTCACTTTGCCAAGTCCGACCTCCCAACTTCTCCATGTAAAGCTGAGGAACCCAAAACAAGTGGAGTGAGGGACTCCGACCTATCAGGACTTGTGCTAAGGCTCATAATAATAGGGAGACACTTAACTCTACAAAGGGTGTTTGGCCACGCACATGAAGTCCTAACCTATAGCTCTAGGAAAACTAACGATCCATCACGCAGGCACGTCGTCGAGCCGACCCACACTGGTGCACACACCCCATGTTGACGATCGAAACTACATGCCTAGACACCACTAAACCTAGGGCTAGCTAGAATTTTAGGGGATCTCACCACAGCAAAGGTTGCAGGTGCATTCTCTTTGCTTGCTCCAAGTCGTCAAAGTTTGGTCCATGCACCAACATGCCTCGCAATGAACCGTGCAATGAGGGAGAAAAAACATAGAGGTCATGAGTGTAAGCGAGACAAGAATCAGTGAGGTATGCAAAGTACCCAAAAAATAATTAATTTTTTCATGTAAACATTTAACGAAAACATTCCTTCGTGAAGATCAACACGGTCACCAATTCGGCGAGGGAAAGGTGTCGATCTTATGGGAGGGGATCACGTGAACTCCAAGAGCCATAGCATTGTCTCATGAAAAGCCGCAAGTCCTTCCATTCATCTGCCTCCATGGACTCGGAAAGGAGCATTGATGAAAGAGGAGGAGAAAAAAATGGGATTTTTGGCCTCTATGTGCGGTAAACCAAAAGGAGGTCGGAAAGGGTGGAAATTAGGCTCACCGGTGTGATGAGGAGGTGTCACCATGAGGAGGAAGGCCAGTGGCAAGGCCGGAGGTGGAAAATGTAGCGAGGAAGAAGGTTCTGACATTTTTTTGAAAGAGGGGCGCGAACGAGGTGAAGTTGCTTGGATGATGAGAAAGGCCACACGGCCTCTGTCCATGAGGGAGGATCAGTAGACGGTGTTCACAAGCGAGGAGCGTCAACCAATGAGGAGCAAAAACAAGTGAGTTTGACAACGTCGAGTGGGAGATAGGGCACTATTCACAATTAGGGAGAAGAGTCAAGAACCAGGTTATGTGAGCGGCGTGCGTGATTTATAATGGATAATATATAATAATATCATTATTATTATTATCATCAGTGCATTTATAGCTTGGACACCTCCTTAGAGTCAAGTAGATGTACTTCATGGATAAAATCGACGTTCCAAATGCATTGGCATAGTTCATTTTGTCATCCAGGGTCATCTGGACAATTCGTTGGTGGCGGGCCAATTTGAGCCACTTTCGTACGTGACGCGATGAATGCAACCTACTAGCCCGATTGAAACCACCAGACAAGTGACATGCTAACTGACCTTCTCCTAAGCGAGAGCTAGGGTCTAGCAAAATGACCTAGGCAGTGTGCCCCTCAACACACGCCAACAGGTATCAATCGAATGTCTTGAGTTACTAGAAACATATATGCACGAAGTGTTACCCCAATTCGCTAAGCTCGACATCCCACACACGTGACATCAAAAATTGATGCCAACAACCTGAAAATGGGTTTGATCAAAATCACATCTAGACATTTCACCACAATACAAGAGCTCATCCAAATGTTCTTTGGACCCCTCTAAAGCTTCTATGATAATCTGATTGAGGCCTCACCTCTCAAAAAAAGTATTGAACTCTCTCCCCAAATCAAGCTTAATTTGATTCTCCATGTGTATAGAGTGTATTTCATGCCATATAAACCGTATGGATGTTTTTGTATTGTGTAGAAGAAGGTGTAGGAACAAACCCCATGTGATTTGGTTGAGTATCGAGAGAGATCTTTGATGTTGAACATCTCTCGGGTTAAGAAGATTGGGGATGATGAACGGATGTCGTCTGTTTTGGCATTTATTCATTGGACGATCGTGATGGGAGCGGAAACGAAGATGGAGTGATACAGTGGGTTGATGAGGTGCCTATGTGGCTGGCGACATTGAATGGTGGAGCACCGCATGGAAAGCTCGACGCGTACGAGGATTCGGTCAGCGCCACTCATTTAAGTAGATAAATAGGGATTTTTCTAAATTAATTAAATGTCAGATCTTTGAAAATTCATAACCTTGCATAGAAAAATTATAAAAATAAAATAAAGATTCCCTCTTGCTTAGTGAACAAAGGAGAATAATGTGGACTAAAAATACTAATTATTTATTGACTCTCTAATTTTTAATTAATTAAATGTTTTCTGTGGTATTACAATTTATTTTGATTAAATATTGGTCAACATGGCTTGAGATTTTTAGGGTTTATTCCTCATGACAATAGAGATGTTCCCTGATTTTTCTAAGGTCAGAGAGCATCTTTGTGCTTGTAACCCTAATTTTCAAGCTTCAGTAACTATTTTGGCTTAAAATAATTATATAAATTAAAATATCACATGAAAGATTATGGGATAAATTTTAGTAGGTTCCCTATAGTTATTGGAACTTAGGAAAAATATCAGAATGGTTTGAATAGTTTTGTATATTTCTATAATTAATTAAATGCTTATGACTTGTATTAAATTATTTAAATTTAATATTAATAAAAAATTAATAAAATCAATCCCACGTTGTGTAGAAAAATCATGTTAACTCATTGTAAAAATTTGAAAATTATTTGATTAAGTTTAGGTACTAAAGTTGATTTTATGAGAAAAATAACATTTTTTGTACAAAAATAATTATATTAAACTAAATACACTTATGAAAATTATGAAAAGTGATTTTCTGAGTTCCTTGTGATTAGTGTGCCTAAAGTGTTAGAAGGCTTCCCAACCCAGGCGTGGTGTAATTTCTTTGGTGCATTTCCAGCTTTGTAGCTGAACCTCCTCTTCTCTCCTTTTTAAGGGCATATTTGCCACTTCGGCATGTATAAGTCCCACCTCTTAAAGCTCCAACTTATAGTCATACGATAGAGTTTCCTTCTTTTAACCTTAGAATTTTTGAGATCCCTTGTGGACAATGTTGTTTATGGATTACTGCCTGGAGATACCACGATGTGTTGGGTCAAGTACCTTCAAGACTGGGTAAACTTAGGGTCCTTATAGTTGTGTATGATGGGTTTGTGGTACCCCAACCCAACTACCTCAAACTATTTGCTTGACTCTTTTCTTCATTTGGCTACCCCTGTTGAGCCCTGTCACTCCTTGAGTTCATCAATATCATCCTGATGGCTTGATGTTGATGAGCTGCCATCCGTTTGGAATATGATGATTAGTCATCTACCATTATGGCCCAGACGTGATTTGACATGTTGGGATATCCCCATCAAGATGGTTTAGGTTTTTCCATGGGCTCTGAATGCCAATGAGCCACTACCCATTTAGAATGTGAGAGGTTCAATATTTTTCCTATGGCTTAGCATGAGCTTTGAAGCATTGAAATTATCCCACACATAATAACCTTCCTTTGATTATCTATTTCTTTAGGTATATGATAATAAAAGAGAATCCCCTTTTATTGATGTTATTCTTGGATATCCCCCAAGATGTGATTAACTAATAGGAACACATTCCTCAGGGAGTTGTTCTTACCCCGTAATAGATACATACACCCGAATCTCTAGTTGTAGGTAGTTTAGGTTGATAATCTTTTGTGGATTTTAGACCAAGGTGCCTACACTCGATCTTATTTGGGTGGACAAACTTAACCTATCCTTGTAAGGATTATCGAACGTAGGCTCTCCACCTTTTGCTTTTCCTCTTATTTTTTACTTTCTTGTATGTCCCTTCTTATGTTGCTCCTCTCCTCTTTGAATCAATAATCTGATTCAAGAGAGAAATTTATTCAGATAAGGGAAGTATACAATGATAGACAAACTAATGAATTCTTTAAAGAAAAAGAGAAAAAGCAACTGAAAAAAAGTTTTATTTGGATTTTTATGTAGAAAGATTTATAATTTTAAGATTCTTAATGAGCCTAAATTGTATTTTTTTGTAACAACCCAAATAAACCGAAAAGAAATAATGAAAAGCAATCCAAGCATGTAGATAAGCAATAAAAAGTAAAAGCACTCCAAAGTATAAAAAGAGGCTAGTACCGTTAGGTTGATGACATATCCCAGAAAAGAAAAAGCCGATCAGGCTTCGCATATACATATCCAATCCTAGATATTTACAAAAATATAGAATTCAGATTTAACATATGGGTCACGAGTTGCAGCTCCTCTGGTCTCTGTCATGCAATTCGATGTGTCAACCACCCTAAATCTGTGTCTGTACCTTATTTCTAATATAGACTCAACCTAGGGATTTTATGAAATACATTTAAAACAGAAAGGAAAGAGTCAACTTGCATAAAAATAACTTTAGCAGAAATGTCAATAAACATGCAACATATAATGAGTTGAGCCTTTATATCTGTGGAGCTATATGACACTTGAAAGAAAAGGTTAATATAAATCGTTATGTGCTCCCCCTTAATGATACATGTGTGTGTGCAAATATATATTGGTAAAAATGCGTATAATAGAATGCGCTAATATACAATCATGCATATCATAAACACCAAAGAGCACAAAAGTGATGCTTGGACAGTACAAGCAAATAAACAAGGAACAATAACAACAGGTATCGTAAAGACTACCTAGCATTCTAAATCCTAGCCTAGCACACAATCTAATGAGAAGTGTCCTAAAAAACATCTAAGTGTAGGGTAACTCTCATGGTATGTATGACTTTGATGAGATCACCGCACTGGCCCCATCCTAAGGAACCAAGGAATTTAAAGGGTGACACCCAAGATGGATATTGAAAAGAGTTAGCCTGACATATGGCCTAGTTCGCTACATGCATAATTTTAAAATTATGGCGGATATAATAAATAGTAAAATATTTTTTATCTTTAGAATAAAGGCCATTAAATGCAAGCCCGTAAAATGAAAGGTTACATGAGTTAGATCCCTTAAATCCTTAGCAAAATCATGCTCATGTTGATCTTGATTCTTTAACTCACATTACGCACCGGGATCGACCTAAAAAGCAATGCTCATTAAAGCAACATGACCAATATGGGGTCACTCGTTTATCAAGCCTAGCTTGCTACCCATGCATGCATATAAATGCAAACACAAATATCATGTGATAGAAGCGGTGAGGAGTTTGCAGTGGAGGCAGTGATTCAGGAGCAAGCATGTCATGGAGGCAATGACCCACAATGTGTGTGTGTCGTGGAGGAAGTGACTTGAAGGGTGGGTGTGTCATGGAGGAATCAACCCAAAAAAATGTGTATGTTGTGGAGGTAGTGAACCAAAAAGATGGGTGTGTCATAGATGTAGTAGCCCGAAAGATGGGTATGACGTGGAGGTAGCGACCCAAATGAGTGGGTGTGCTATGGAGGTAGTGGCCTGAAGGATGGGTGTTTTATGGAGGCAATAGCCTGAAAGATGGGTGTGTCTTGGAGGTTGTGGCTCAAAAGGTTGGCCGCGTTGTGGAGGCAGTGGCTCAAGATGGGTGTGTCGCGGAGCTAGTGACCTTAAGGAATGGGTAAGTTATGGAAGCAGTTACCTGAAAGTGTGAGGATGACATACTGACAACGGCCCAAAGGAATGGTTATATCATAGAGGCAGTGGCTCAAAAGGGCGGGCGTGCCGAGGATACAGCGGTCCAAAGGATGGGTGTGTCATGAAGGCAGTGACCCGAAAGGGTGAGTTTGTTATGGTGGCAGCAGTCCAAAGGATGGGTGTACTGTGGAGGCATTGACCCGAAAGATGGGGGCATATCGTGGATGAAACATCCCAAAGGAATGAGTATTTCACAGAGGTAGTGACACAAAAGAGTGGGCATGCTACAGAGATAGCGGGCCAAAAAAAATGAGTATGTCGCTAAGGCAGTGATCTGAAAGGTGAGTGTGCCATGGAGGTAGTGGCATGAAATAAATGGGTATGACATAGAGTTAATAACCTAAAAGATGAGTTTACCATGGAGGAAGTGACCTAAAAAAGTGGGTCTGCCATGGAGGCAGCAACCCGAAAGATGTTGATCATCACTTGGGTGAATTATGTAAATGTAGTAAGTGTTTAGGGTTTAGAGCCCTAAACCCTATACTCTAAACCCTAAATTATGCAAGATTTCATGCATGACATTGAGAATAATTGCTACTGTGTTTGGTCGCTTAAGGCATAGGACACCACTGGGGAGAATTACACTATGCTCTAATAACGATCGATTCACCTTAAAAAACCATTTTTAGTGCATGTTTTATAAAACCTTTTCTATACATTTTTTTATGAAATATCACTTTAAAGGAAGGTATTTTGCATGTTTTTGGTTTCAGGTGTATGGAATGGTCATTTAGAGAAAATGATGAAAAAATGGAGCAAAAATGGGAATTAATGTGTGGCGCTATAGCGTCACCCCTTGGCGCCATAGCGCCATCGACCCACCAAAAGGGCGCTATAGCACCCAAGACTAGATTTATATCTCCAGTAACTACCTTACTAGAAGATATATCAAATTTGACCAAATTTTAGAGGGGTGCTTGAAGCAACCCTTGATTATTTTATGTTTTCCAATTTAATGAGAAGGATTTGACCAAATTTAGAGATCTTTTGGTGCCTCAAAACTTCAATTGGGCGGTAATAGTGAGTTAGGTTTTACATATTTTAGGTTTAAGAGCAATTGTGAGTGTGTTTTAGTGTGTAGAAGTTTAGAGATTGCTTAGAGAAAACTCCAGAAGTTTGCTTGGGGAGAAAAAATAAGGTACTTTATATTTGTGTTTGAGTTTTTATTGTAAGACTTGGATTTCAATGCAAATGTTTTGTTTTTGTTTAATCTCCTAGAATTCTGAGCAGTTCCCTTTCTTGCTTCTTGCATATGGGACTTAATCTTCTGGGATGAGAATGATTTAAAGAATTCTTTTTACTTTTAAAAATTGTGATGGTATTTTCACCGAATCTTCATTTAATTTACAAACTGGACATTTGTGAGGTTAAAATCCATTGAGAAACATAATGACTTGGGAGGGCTATAATTTTACCAAACTAGCTTCATTTTAGGCAAAGCCATGATGATCACCTAAGGGGGAGTGCAAATAAATAGGGAGATAAGTTTTGATGGGCGTAGAATTGGTTAGATCGAGAATGACAGACTAGATCATTATCAGTTTTGCTTAATGTTTAGTACCCTGACACTGGGATTTGATCATTACGATGGCATAGGTTAGGGGCATCTAGAGGTAAGAGGCTAGATTGCATTGATGTGGAGTCAAGATGTTAAGGAATCGACCTTATGTTAGCTAATATTTTTTGTTAGCTCCGGGAGGGGGTAAAGAATAAGGTATGTTTCTATTTGTTACAATACGTCAAATCTGTCTTAAATCATTTGAATCCTACATATAAATTCTTTTTGCAAGAGGAAATGCTTTTCCATAATATCTAGACTTGTTGTTAATTTTATTACGTTTTTACATTTTGTTGTTACTTTCTTTTTAAGCTCTTTTAGTAGTAAGTTTTAGTAAGCATGTCATTTTAAATCTTTAATCTTTTTAGATTACATTTTATGTAGAATTTATGCAAGTTAATTTTAAGAGTTACCACATTCCTCGTGGGATCGATACTGGTGTTTTTAAAGAAATCCTATATTACTTGAAATGATATTTATACTTGTGTAGTATCCCTAGCGTGAAAATCTATTATATAATTTATAAATCATTGCAAGTGTTTACACTAGTCACTAGATATAAATTGAGATATATTTTCTTGCATAATTAAGGAGATTAAAAATACGTGTAAATGCACATTGGGTCAACGACCAAACTAACATGCAAATGGCATGCACATGAAGGGTGCACCATGCAAGCAAGAAAACAGACACTAATGCAAATGTGAAAAATAAACAATACAAGTGTTTGATCAACTAAACCAATGTCGTCGATCAGACCAAAGTGATCGGTCGACCACGCGGTGGCGGATGGTCTGATGAAAGTAATTAGTCGACCGGGCCAAAGTAGCTGGTCTAACCGAAGTGATCGGTCAATGGGGCCGGGATGGCCGGTCGGACCCAAGTGGTCGATCAAGCAGGTTGGGGCAGCAGGTCGAGGCAATGTGCTCTGCAGACTGGGAAAGGGCAACCGGTCATGGTAATTTGCAAGTGTAACATGCTTCAAGCAAGACATGCATAATGTCACATTATAAAGCAAATGATTATGTTCGATAACAAGTCATACTCGTGCTAACGTCACTTGGGCACCGAGGATTTAACATATGGATATGTGGCATAACAGTCTCCTACTTTGGGGAGGCGTGTGAGGATTTTCCCCTTTTGATCTCCAAAAAGAAAACTCTCCATAATGTTGTGAAATGAGCTAGATAAAAGATATTTACCATTTCACAACTCATGATTTTGCAAGATGAGCTAGGTACGAAGCTTCTCTCACTTTGTAAAATCCAAAACTATTATCTCCTCCAAGGAAGGTTGTGAATGCCAATGAAAGGGGAAATTAGAATTCCAACTAGCTAGAATTTAGGTTCTGAGTTCACAGTAGGAAATCACTCGACTCCACAAAATACTTATCCACACATATGATCCCTAACCTAGGGCTTCCTCTAGGAAATCAATGCTTAATCCAAAGGTGTGTGGTCGTACCGACTAGTGTTGGCTTGCCTACTCGCCCTGTGTGTGCGATCAATCCCACAACACATTACAAAATTATTCCTAGGGCTAGCTAAGAACGAAATCACAAAGGAGATTGAGAATCCTACCACCGTGAAGGTTATGGGCATATTTCCTTGAGTAGGAGGAAGCTCCCATAACGCTAGGAGGGAAGACCACATTTTGACGAGGCTCCGACGATGTCCACTCCACTCATTTTCTCACAAATGAAGAAGCTCCCCTTTAGAAAGAGAGTCCAATGAAATTTCAGCAAAGATTTGAGCTCCGACAAAGTTTTGACAATGCTCAGGTAGTGTTCCAGTGATCCTTCCCCAAGAAGGGATGAAGCTCTCCTTTAGTTTAGGAGAGAAGAAACCTAGCTCCTTTGCTAGCCAAACTCCTTCTCCTTGAGGAAATCTGTTCACACACTCAAGATAAGTGGTGGAGGAAGATGAAGGAGGGTAGGAAGAAAAGAAGAAGAAGAATAGTTTCTTGTAGAAGAAGAAGATGGGGAAGAGGAAGGAGAGGCTTTAACTCTCACCTTTTTCCCAAGCTCTCCACCTCAAGGCCTTCAAGAAGAAGCCCTAAATCCAAGGAAGAATAAGTGTTTTCTCTAATGCTTCTTACAAGCACCCAAATATGAAAAGGGAGAGGATCCCTTTCAAATGAGGAGAGGGGGAAGCTTAAATGTAGTTCAACCAAGGAAATCCTCAGCTTGCCCCTTGATTAATGCAAAAAAGACTAATAAGGGATACTTAGGGCATGCAAAATGAGGTTAATCCCATGGATTTAACACGACCAACACCCCCAAACACCTCACCCCACCCCAACCCTACATATCTCTTAAAGCACAGAGAGATCACTGTCATTCCAGCTCATTATAAATCTTCCAAAGAAACTATCAAGCTTTCAATCTTCAAGTGTTGTAATTCTTCTTTCTTAGTGAAGTGTTCTTTTCTCTAATACTTCTTACTTCTCTTCTTATAGTGTTTTGTGCTTAAAACACCAAGTGTTGTGAGAGATCTTAGGTTGATATAGTGCTTGAGAAGAGCGCTAAAGTTGCACAAGTGACTTGGGAGAAGTTAGTCCGTGAAAGTTGTTATTAGAGTCATAGTTCAAAGGTAAGGTAAAGAGCATTAATGAGCACGTAATGGAGTCCATCGCCACTGATGTGGAATCATCTCAATAAGGGTGAGGTCTTCAGAAGAAATGAGATCCAGCTACATCTAAACGATATGATAGGTCCAAGGAGATCATGCACGTCTTTGATTCACGCCTTCCTCGGGTGGAGGAGGTGATGAATGGTGTAGAGGCCTAGATAAAGGACCTTGGTCAAAAGGTTGATGGACTTGAGGATAAGGACATCAAAATTCATTTGACAATCAGAGGTATGATACTCCAACTGAAGGAATCCTTAAGTGATCAAATGGCTAAGATGAGGGAGGATTTGATGGGGGAGTTCTAGGAGGTACAAAGAGCCCATGAAGATGAGATAAGCAGTGTACATGCTAGCTTAGAGAAGATGTGTGGAGATATTTTGTTATGCAATAGGACACTAGCAACACCCACCAACCACCATACTTTTTAAGCTAAGAGGATTGAAGTTCCAAAAACAAAGAGTCTTGGAGGAGCTCACAACATGAAGGAAGTGGACAATTTCTTATGGAGACTTGAGAAATACTTAAGAGTGATGGGGATTACAGGTGAAGAGGCAAGAATATAACTCACAACTCTTTATTTCTTAGACATCACTATGTTGTGGTGGAGAAGAAGCCGAGGAGATGTTGAAAAATATATGTCCACCATATCCACCTTTGATGACTTTAAAAGGGAGATAAAGAGACAATTCTACTTTGAGAATGTGGGGGATGAGGCTAGAGCCCGATTACAAAGTATCAAATAAGAAGGATCAATTCAGAATTATAATAGGGAGTTTATAAGCTTGGTCCTTAAAATTCCTGACTTGTTTAACAAGGATGCTCTATTCAACTTCATGGATGGACTCCAACAGTGGGCAAAGATTGAGCTTAGAAAGCGCTAAGTGTATGATCTTGCCACTACCATTGTGGTCGCGAAAAGCCTATTTGATTACCCATGTTTGTCTATAGAGCTAATGGATAAGAATAGTGCTTATGTCAAAGAGGAGAAAGACAAGGATCAACATAAAGAAGAGACCCACCACGAATCGACTTCATCCAAAGAAAAAGACAAATAGAAGGCTAAAAATGATAAAACTAAACCACACAACCATGTTTCCTTTGTGATGGAACACATTAGGCAATGGATTGTCCTCTGATGAAGTCTCTAAACTCTCTCTTTGCAGGCCATCAAGAAGAAGAAAGTGGTGATACGACGACACAAGTAGGGGCTAACAACTGTTAAATAGGATGCAAGCTCTAGAAAAACTACAATCGAAGAGGTTATTCTTTATGGAGATGATAATAGGTGGGAAGACCACTAGATCAAGGGCAGACACTAGTGATTCTCAAAACTTAATCTCCATTGAGGAAGTAAAGAGATTGGGTTTACATATTACTAAAGGAGGAGGCTCCATCAAGATGGTCAATTCAGCAGAAAGATAAATCCATAGAATAAATAGAGGATTAAGGATCGGTATTGGGCCTGGTCAGGTAACTTGGGCATCTCTGTCATTCCCATGGATGGTCTTAAAGTTGTTTTAGGAATGAACTTCTTGGATCAAGCAAGAGCATTCCCAATGCCCTTCGCCAATACATGTGCATCTTGGATGGGAATCAAGCTTGATTAGTACTGATACACCAAAAAATATACTATTTTAAGTACCTATTTTATTCTCATTTTTGGTGATATTACACTTTAAAGAAGACTATTTTCATATTCTTATTGCAGGTATATCATTTTTAGGTATTTGGAGCTAAAATGACAAAAAGGACAAAATTTAGAGCCAAAACAGTGAATTTTGGAATTTTAGCGCATGATGCACCGGATTGGCGCATGATGTACCAGAACTAGTGAATGATGCGCCAAAACTAGCGCATGATACTCTAGAGATGATTTTTTGGGGATTATGGTGTTTTGAGACAAATTTTGCAAAAATTTTCAAAGGAACACTTGTTCTACACACCAATTAGAGTAATTCAATGCATGTAGACAATTTGGAAGGTTTTTTTATGAAGGGATATGTCTCTTGGATCAAATGACACATCTTTTAAATTCAAAAAAGTTAACTTTTGGAGGGAATTTTGAATTACTTTTGAAAAGTGGCAGCCCAAAATAAAAGGGGAAGATTTGAAGGAGTTGAGAGGGGGGGATGAAAAGGATAAGAAAGTTGGGGTGGCGTGAAAGTTAAGGAAAGAAGAAGAGGAGATTTTCTTTTGGGGTTTTAAGAGGAGACGGAAGGTGAGAGATTTCTTTTTCATTACACTTCTAAAAGAGAATTAAGTGTGTTTGTAAAGAGAGAAAGGCTTGGAGAGAGCTTCTAGGGATTTGCTTGGAAAGGATTGTAAGATAAGTTGTGTCTTTTATTTCTTTTATTTTGTAAATTTATTTTTATATATGAAATCTGTGTTTTATCGTATCCTTCTCATGAATTTTGAGTAGTCTTCTTTATCCTTCGCCTTACTTTGAGATATGGTTTTCTGAAGAATTGATTTTGTATTCTATGGTTTTAAATGTTAATAATTCGTGATAATTTGAACCCCGATCTTCAATTACTTTCAGATCTGGCCAATTGAAATGTTAAAGTATGTTGAGAAATATATGTTCTGAAAAGGGCTATAATTTCTACAACAGGGGGAGAATCACATTTGATTTCATAGGAGAGTATGCCATCCATGGAATTGAGTGCAAATAAATAGGAAAATATACTTTGTTGGATGCATAATTAGAGATTTTAAGGTGATAAATTAAAATCTCCAATTTGGTCCAGTTTATTGCAAACTAATGTGAGATTGTTAGACCTTAGTGAAGGGAGTAATGGGTGCTCTGAAGTGGCAGCCGGTATCCTCCCATCCTAACCACAAAATTAGGGACCAAACTCTAGATTAGTCAATGTTTTTTATAACACTTGGAAGAGGTAAATTATAGGATTGCTGTTATTTGGCACAAAAGAGTTTTTATATATATTTTCAAATGATTTTAATTTCTTCACAATCCATGTACTCATTGTAAAGGAGAATGATGCTTTCTTATATTTGAATCTTCCGTCAACAAAAACTTTGTTTAGTTTTCGTAATTTTACTTTTGAAAGTTTAGTTTTTAGTTAGTTAACTCTATCTTTCAACTATATTTTATATAGAATTCACTTTAGTAGTTAATATTCAAACTTCGCACTTTACTTTTATTTTTGTCTTTTTAAATTATAAAATAATGTTAAGAATTTACTTATAGGTTTTTCTAGCTTCCTTGTGGGATCGATATCTAGGACTCCATTATATCCTTTTATTACTTGAGCGATACGCATACTTGCGTTGATTTTAAAAGGGATTTGGCAGTTTAAAAAGAGATTTAAGGATAAACTATTTTCATAAAAGGTATTTTTGTTGAGATTATAGTGCATATTTATTGTTATATCTGTCGTATGTATTTTGTAATATTGAAAGATATTTTCAAAATTTACACACTAAATCTACCTGCATCAAGTAGTGATAACAAGGACTAGCAAGCAGGAAGTCAAAATTTTATCTGCCATCCAATTCAAAGAAGACATTCCAAAAGACATTGGGGAGTTACTTGATTTTTTTTTACAACTCCGATGAGGAAGCGAAGCCACAAAAAGGCATGCCGAGGAAGTGGTGGAGGTTCTTAAAGAACTACCACCAAGGAGGGAGAAAAATTAGTTGATTAGGCTGGAGCCAAGGATTAAGCCGATAGCCATCAAGTTTCACTGCATGGCACTGCTTCCCCATACCACCAAGGAAAAACCTAAGTTTGTTGAGTTTGTGAGCAAACAAAGGATGCTGGACCAAGTGCCAAGGGGAAGCCGCAATTAGGGCATTGAGAGCTTAAGTGGGGGAGAGTTTCACGCTCCGTCGTCCTCTAGAAATTGGCAAGGCAAGCATGGAATGGAATATTCTTGAGAAAACTAGAATGTAAAGAGCAATCTAAGAGACTCTAGAAGATTCCACGATATTCTAGAAAAAAAACTAGAAAAAAGGAGAATATTCCAAGAAATTGTAGAAGGTTCCACATATTTCCAGAAATATGCTGAAAAAAGCAAACTTGAAGTGAACTCTATAGTATTCTAGAAAGTTCAAAAAGCATGTATGTGTATAAGAGAATAGTGTAGAACTATCTAGAAACTAAACAATTCTAATGTAATCAGGCAAGTTCACTTAGGCTTGGGTAGGACTATAAATAGGAGCCCGTCCCCCCTCATTTGGAGGCATCCAATAAAGAATCCGAGGAAACCATCCAAGCTTTTAAGTGTTATAATTCTTCTTTCTCAGTGAAGTGTTCATTTCTCCAATACTTCTCTCTATTCTTCTTTGAGTGTTTTGTACTTACAAGTCCAAGTATTGTGAGGGATATTAGGCTGATTTTGTGTGAAAAAAGAGTGCTAAAGCAACATGGGTGACTTGAGATAAGCTTGTCCGTGACAATGCACAACACATGAGACTACGTTCTATTTTGTAAAAATACTTTTATTTTTTCGAAATATTCAGTACTCCAATATTAAATTCGACGTTCTTTTGGCAGTATACATAAAGTTCATAGATGACAATATGATATCTTGTAAGATCCTGAATGAATAATTGATAATTCATTCAAAATGATATTTATCACATAGAGTGCTTAAATAAAAGTGTATATTATAAAAGACCATATTTGGGTTTACATAACTTCCTTGGACTGGCAGTTTTCTGGCTCATTTGAATATTTAAATGTTCATAATGTGTTGTAGGCGGCATTGTAATAACAGAAAATCTTCTTCTCTAAATAATCNGAAAGTCCTATGGCTAGACCTAGGCTACTAAAGAAGTTTTCTAAACCTCAACCAAAAGTGAGGTCAACAGTCATCCTCTAGAAATTGGCAAGGCAAGCATGGAATGGAATATTCTTGAGAAAACTAGAATGTGAAGAGCACTCCAAGAGACTCTAGAAGATTCTACGACATTCTAGAAAAAAACTAGAAAAAAGGAGAATATTCCAAGGAATTGTAGAAGGTTCCACATAATTCCAGAAATATGCTGAAAGAAGCAAACTTTAAGTGAACTCTATAGTATTCTAGAAAGTTCTAAAAGCATGTATGTATATAAGAGAATAGTGTAGAACTATCTAGAAACTAAACAGTTCTAATGTAATCAAGAAAGTTCACTTAGGTTTGGGTAGGACTATAATAGGAGCCCGTCCCCCCTCATTTAGAGGCATCCAAGAAAGAATCCAAGGAAACCATCCAAGCTTCCAAGCTTTTAAGTATTGTAATTCTTCTTTCTTAGTGAAGTGTTCATTTCTCCAATACTTCTCTCTATTCTTGTTTGAGTGTTTTGTACTTACAAGTCCAAGTGTTGTGAGGGATACTAGACTGATTTATTGCAAAAAAAGAGTGCTAAAGCAGCACGGGTGACTTTAGATAAGCTTGTCCGTGACAATGCACAACACATGAGACTACGTTCTATTCTGTAAAAAATCTTTTATTTTTCTGAAATATTCAGCACTCCAATATTAAATTCGACGTTCTTTTGTTAGTATACATAAAGTTCATAGATGACAATATGATATCTTGTAAGATCCCCAATGAATAATTGATAATTCATTCAAAATAATATTTATCACATATAGTGCTTAAATAAAAGTGGCTATTATAAAAGACCATATTTGGGTATACATAACTTCTTTGGATCGGCAGTTTTCTGCCTCATTTGAATATTTAAATGTTCATAATGTGTTGTATGCGACATTGTAATAACAGAAAATCTTCTTCTTTAAATAATATTTAAAATCAATAATGAAATAAAAAAAAATTATAGATAACTGCATTAAATTTTATGAAATCGAGTTTTAGGAGAATTTTATAAACTATTTATATATAGATTTTTAAAAAAATTAATAAATATGCAAGGGTTTTAAATTAATTTATTTTAAATATATTTATTGATAGAAATGATTGAATACGCCCAATATATCAAATGTAACTTATGTGTTCAGTTTAAAATTAAAGTACATGGAGAATGCTATTCCCCATCATATGTATAATTTCAGTTGAAGAAATATTTTATTCGTAAGATATAATTGAATATATCGATGCATTTTTAAATTATAGATAAAATAATGAGATGTGCTCCTCATCATCTTCTAAGAAAAAAAATCCGGGAATTGATGTGTTAGTTTCCGTTCCTCAATCCCTACTTCATATTTTCAGAAAATTTATATTAATTATTATTATTTATAATATTGGCTCATAAATTATAAAGAAATACCACTCAATTCTTATCTATATAAATGCCTGACACCTAAACTTTATTTTTTACATTTATGCCATCTATATGNATATAGATTTTTAAAAAAATTAATAAATATGCAAGGGTTTTAAATTAATTTATTTTAAATATATTTATTGATGGAAATGATTCAATACGCCCAATATATCAAATGTAACTTATGTCTTTAGTTTAAAATTAATGTACATGGAGAATGCTATTCCCCGTCATATGCATAATTTCAGTTGAAGAACAATAATATCTTTTATTCGTAAGATAGAATTGAAAATATCGATGCATTTTTAAATTATAGATAAAATAATGAGATGTGCTCCTCATCTTCTAAGAAAAAAAATTCGGGATTTGATGTGTGTGATTACATATTAAATTAGTTTCCGTTCCTCAATCCCTACTTCATAATTTCAAAAAATTTATATTAATTATTATTATTATTGTTGTTGTTATTATTTATAATATTGTCTCATAAATTATAAGGAAATACCACTTAATTCTTATCTATATAAATACCTAACACCTAAACTTTAATTTTTACATTTATGCCTTCTATATGTTTTAAATATGTAAAATTTGAAGTTTTAGATATGTAAATACATAGGATTTGAGGGTTCAATATGTAATTCTTAAAAAAAAAATTATGCCAGAAAAGCATGTTATTTTAGACTCATTTTATAAAATTTACATATATACCACTGAATTCTATATATTTATATATTTAATAGCACAAAAAACATTCATTATGTAATTCACTTTTTAAAAACNTAATTCTTAAAAAAAAAAATTATGCCAGAAAAGCATGTTATTTTAGACTCATTTTATAAAATTTACATATATCCCACTGAATTTTATATATTTATATATTTAATTGCACCAAAACATTCAATATGTAATTCACTTTTGAAAAATTTAAAAGCTTAAAATATTGACATTTTATTTAAGATATAAATGATTTGGATAGTTTAGCTGTAAATAACAAATAACTACGTGTTTTACATATAAATACATGTGAATGTTAATGAAACAAAATTAGAGAGAAATAGCATATATTTATTATTTATCATAATTTAAAACACCTATTATTTTCCTTATTAGTCAATAATACTCTGAGGTAATTATATCAATATTAATTGATGGCTTGGGAAAAAAGAGAGGAAAGGAAGCTGCTGGTGAGCTCCAGAATGTGACATATGGGCGCAGATTACTATCAGATTTATTTTAATATTAAATTAATCTAACTTCTGAGTAACAATAACATATTATATTAATTTAAAATAAATTAAATAATATGGAGATTTACTTTTATCAAATTTGTATTATATAAAGCTTTGTTTAATTGTTGTTGGCCGTTAATGGCACGCGGTCTTTAAGACTAATTTAATTTATCTTTTGTCACTATCTCGCGGACTAATTATGCGTGCAAAGTCTGAGACCAATTATAACGGATTTATGTGCATACTATTTTTTTTTAGAGNTTAAGACTAATTTAATTTATCTTTTGTCACTATCTCGCGGACTAATTATGCGTGCAAAGTCTGAGACCAATTGTAACGGATTTATGTGCATACTATTTTTTTCTTAGAGAAAAAGAAAATTTCTATGCGTGCAAAGAACGGAGAGTAGAATCAGAATCTAATTGGTTGTCGTTGATCCCGACTCCGAACGTAGCGATTAACTTAAAAATAATATTTTTCGAGTTAATTGGTTTCGTATGTGTTAAATGAGTTTGAAGGGAGTTATTTGATTCTAAAATATCAAATATGTATACTTTGTTGTTTTGTTGAGAAAATTATAAATTATACTTGACAGATTGTTCATTAACTAAAAAAATCTGCAAATAAACTGTTTACAAAACACAAACCAAAAAACTAAACAGTTTATCTAGAACAAGGACAGAATGATCATTTCTCTAGAATCAGTTGTTTTCCAAACGCGCAAACCAAACAGCCAGTCAGCTTATCTGGATCAGTTGCTCATCAACAAATTATCAGGAAAAACTATTTATCAGCATAAGTTGGATAAGCTGCAACTGCCCCATATAGACCCTTAATTACAGACCGAGGGGAGAAAACATGGAGGTTGTTGACTCGATGAAGAGACCGGAGAGAACGAAGCATGGCNAAAATTTCTATGCGTGCAAAGAACGGAGAGTAGAATCAGAATCTAATTGGCTGTCGTTGATCCGAACTCCGATCGCAGCGATTAACCTAAAAATAATATTTTTCGAGTTAATTGGTTTCGTATGTGTTAAATGAGTTTGAAGGGAGTTGTTCGGTTCTAAAAGATCAAATATGTATACTTTGTTGTTTTGTTGAGAAAATTATAAATTATGCTTGACAGATTGTTCATTAACTAAAAAAATCTGCAAATAAGCTGTTTACAAAACACACAAACCAAAAAACTAAACAGTTTATCTAGAACAAGAACAGAATGATCATTTCTCTAGAATCAGCTGTTTTCCAAACGCGCAAACCAAACAACCAGTCAGCCTATCTGGATCAGTTGCTCATCAGCAAATTATCAAGAAAAACTATTTATCAGCATAAGTTGGATAAACTGCAACTGCCCCATATAGACCCTTAATTACAGACCGAGGGGAGAAAACATGGAGGTTGTTGACTCGATGAAGAGAACGGAAAGAACGAAGCAAGGTCTAATATTAGAGAACTTGGATGGAATATGAAATATTTTGTAGATATTACATTACTAAATTAATAATTTTTTTAAAAGTTTTACATGCATGCCACTCAATTCTAATTTGTTATACTATCTAATATCTAAATCTCAATATTTACGAATATGTCATTTATCGATGTATGAAAAGAGTTGGTTTATTTATTTAAATTTAAATTAGTGATATTTTTTATATGATATAAGAATATAAATGGTATAAATATAAAAAAGGGGTATCTCCATACATAGCGGCCTACCAATTTTGATGTATCTACATATCGAACAANTTATTTAAATTTAAATTAGTGATATTTTTTATATGATATAAGAATATAAATGGTATAAATATAAAAAAGGGGCATCTCCATACATAGCGGCCTACCAATTTTGATGTATCTACATATCGAACAGCTAAACTTTATTTTTTAAGGCATTTATGTATAACCCGATTTCTATGTATTTATAAACATAACAACTAGCTTTTAAAATTTTACATTTACATCATAGAAATCTTTCATATCTTATAAAAAATATTTTTTAATTTTTGAAGTATGGAAAACACATTTTCATGCATAGTTTGAGTTAAATAAATGTATAAATTAAGATTTGGCTTTTAGATATGTAAATACATAGGAATTGGGTGCTNAAGGCATTTATGTATAACCCGATTTCTATGTATTTATAAACATAACAACTAGCTTTTAAAATTTTACATTTATATCATAGAAATCTTTCATATCTTATAAAAAATATTTTTTAATTTTTGAAGTATGAAAAACACATTTTCATGCATAGTTTGAGTTAAATAAATGTATAAATTAAGATTTGGCTTTTAGCATGTAAATACATAGGAATTGGGTGCCATTTATGTAAATCTTCCGTATCTTCTATATCAATAGCACTAAAAGCTTTCATGCCACATAAAAAAACCTAACAAAGAAACACACCCACACAGTTTTAACTTTAAAAAATGCAAAATACACCTTTTTTCTTGCATAGATAACGGGGGCATAAATGTAAAAATCGAAGTTTAGGTATAGTTAGATGTCAATAATATTATTTGCAATGCTATGTATGGAAATTCTTCAAATTTATTATAAAAAATGACGATAGAGTGAATATGAGAGTGACATTAATTTATTTTTTATCCATTGGGGTTGAAAGTCTGGAAGTGATGCCAAAATGCCTCCGCGCTCCATATTTGTCATACGATAAATTATAAAATAATTAAAATAAATATAAAAATGCATATACTACCAATGCTACTAATAATGGTTTTTCACTTTACAACGTTATTCCTTTAGCTAAAGCAATCCTAACTTAGCTTGTCCATCTCTTACTCCTTTTATCTATTGAGGAAACCCAACACTGGCCTCCACACACACACAAACATGAGAGAAAGAAAGCTTCTTGATTCGTATTATGGGAAGCCATTATTACCCTTGACGAGGCTACTAAAGGGCGCTCGGTGTTGGAATGATGCTTCTGGTGTGAGCGGGAGAAACTAGGTTGGAGTATTTCTTATTAAGTTAAATTGTTTGCAATGAACTTTGTATCGACATTTTGTCAACACATCATAATAACTTATAGCGTTGAAGGTTCAGCGATAAAACCAACGATAAATAATTTGCGTCGACATTGGTCCAACACCAAGCGAACATACGTGACTTAAAATGCTATTCCCGCGCAACAGAGCGATGTTACTCATTGCTTCATTGTTTAGGGCTCTAGTGACTCCAAAGACCTTCGTTCTCCACAAAGCATCCGGCTTGTTAGGGGTGTTTGCACCGAAAATATCATGGCTCCAGCCAGCATTCCCTTCTTTGACATTTAGGTAATATTTTATTCTCTCTTAAATCTTCTCTTCATTATTTTTCTACAATTTAATTTTTTTTTAAAAAAAAAAATTGATTTTTTGGTTTGGGCAATGTAATACATAAGAATTGTGTGATTTCTTTTTAGAAATTATATTTAAAAACTTAAGCTTAGGTGTTAAATATGTAATGAACAAGTTTTTCGTTTGTATACATGTAATACATAAGAATTGTGTGGTCTGTATGTAAAGATTCATGTTTGGATATTAGACATGTAATACATAAGAATTTAGTTGAATCTATGTAGAAAATGAAGTATAGATGTTAGATATATGGTACGTTTGAATTGAGTGGAGTATATGCCAAAATTAATGTTTAGGTATAACATATGTTTTGCATAAGAATTGTGTGGTTTGTATGTATTTAATGCATAATAATTTTGTGGTTTTTATAATAGAAGCTTAGGTGTTTGATATGTAATGCGTAATAACTGTGTCGTTTGTATGTATGTAATACAAAAGAATTGTGTGGTTTCTATGTAAAGATTGAAGTTTGTGGGTTAGATATGGAATGTAGAAGAATTGAGTTGGATGCATGTAGAAATTTAAGTATAGGTGTTCGAAATGTAGTTCATATGAATTGAGTGGAAGAATAACAATTGAATTTTAGGTATTAGCTATTTATTGCAAAAAATGGTGTATTTTGCATGCATTTAATACATAAGAGTTGTATGATTTGTGTGTAGAAATTAAAGCTTTGGTGCTAGATATGTAATGAATAAGAATGTTGTGGTTTGTATGTATGTAATACATAAGAATTATGTGGTTTGTGTGTGTTTAATACATAAGATTTGTGTGGTTTATATGTAAAAATTAATCTTTAGGTGTCAGATATGTAATACCTATGAATTGTGTGGTTTTTATGTATGTAATGCATAATAATTCTGCGATTTGTTTGTAGAAACTGAAGCTTAGGTATTAAATATGTAATGCATAAGAATTGTCTGTTTTGTAGTTATTAATTGAATTTTAGGTGTTAGATTTATATTATAAAGAATTGTGTGGTTTGTTGTAAAATTTAAAGTTTAGGTCTTACATATGTCCATCAAGAATCATGTGTTATTTGTATTTAAAGATTGAGGTTTGGGTGTTAGATATGTAATACATTTGAAATATATATATAATTGGCATTTATATGTATTTATTTAAATTTATATATAGGGTGTAGTTGGATACTCAAAATTTGATGTCATAGATGTATGATAGATTCTATCGATGAAGATAAGAACTCAGTAACNTGACATTTAGGTAATATTTTATTCTCTCTTAAATCTTCTCTTCATTATTTTTCTACAATTTAATTTTTTTTTTAAAAAAAAAATTGATGTTTTGGTTTGGGCAATGTAATACATAAGAATTGTGTGATTCCTTTTTAGAAATTATATTTAAAAACTTAAGCTTAGGTGTTAAATATGTAATGAACAAGTTTTTTGGTTTGTATACTTGTAATACATAAGAATTGTGTGGTCTGTATGTAAAGATTCATGTTTGGATGTTAGACATGTAATACATAAGAATTTAGTTGAATCTATGTAGAAAATGAAGTTTAGATGTTAGATATATGGTACGTTTGAATTGAGTGGAGTATATGCCAAAATTAATGTTTAGGTATAACATATGTTTTGCATAAGAATTGTGTGGTTTGTATGTATTTAATGCATAATAATTTTGTGGTTTTTATAATAGAAGCTTAGGTGTTTGATATGTAATGCGTAATAACTGTGTCGTTTGTATGTATGTAATACAAAAGAATTGTGTGGTTTCTATGTAAGTTCGTGGGTTAGATATGGAATGTAGAAGAATTGAGTTGAATGCATGTAGAAATTCAAGTATAGAAGTTCGAAATGTAGTTCATATGAATTGAGTGGGATAATAACAATTGAATTTTAGGTCTTAGCTATTTATTGCAAAAAATGGTGTATTTTGCATGCATTTAATACATAAGAATTGTATGATTTGTGCGTAGAAATTAAAGCTTTGGTGTTAGATATGTAATGAATAAGAATGTTGTGGTTTGTATGTATGTAATACATAAGAATTATGTGGTTTGTGTGTGTTTAATACATAAGATTTGTGTGGTTTATATGTAAAAATTAATCTTTAGGTGTCAGATATGTAATACCTATGAATTGTGTGGTTTTTATGTATGTAATGCATAATAATTCTGCGATTTGTTTGTAGAAACTGAAGCTTAGGTATTAAATATGTAATGCATAAGAATTGTGTGTTTTGTAGTTATGTAATTGAATTTTAGGTGTTAGATTTATATTATAAAGAATTGTCTGGTTTGTTGTAAAATTTAAAGTTTAGGTCTTACATATGTGCATTAAGAATCATGTGATTTGTATTTAAAGATTGAGGTTTGGGTGTTAGATATGTAATACATTTGAAATATATATATAATTGGCATTTATATGTACTAATTTAAATTTATATATAGGGTGCAGTTGGATATTCAAAATTTGACGTCATAGATGTATGATAGATTCTATCGATGAAGATAAGAACTCAGTAATGAGTGTTTCAATGGTGTAGAGGAATTTATGCAAATGACATCATAACTACCAATTTACATTTAGAAGTTATGTTTTGATGTGATTGTGTGAAGCGGCCAAGTTGCGTATGTGCAATAAGAGGTTTCAATCTAAGTACTAGCATTGAACTAAGCATGATGAGTATGAACTAGATGTTAACTATGATCATGTTAATGCTTCATCAAGTTCTACCCCTCCAATGGAATACATTTCTAGCACAAACATGAAGAAATGATTTTACTTTCCTGGTAGTTTGATTTTAATGGGAGTATTATTTATGATGATCAAGCCCCAAACTGTGAAATAAAATAATTCTATAATTTGTTGAAAGCGGCACAACAACCTTTGCAGAAAGGTTGCACTATACATATAGTATTATCAATGGAACTGAGAATGTTGAACATTAAATTTTGTTTTAACATACCCAAAAAATGCTTTAATCAAGTATTAGCATTATCAAATGAAACAAACCCTAAAGGGAATATAGTTTCTGCTGGCATTTAAAGAACAAAAAAGTTAGTGTCAAAGTTAGGATTACTATTTGAGAAGATAAATTGTTGTGTTAATGGTTGCATGCTATATTATAAGAATGATGCAATGGAGAGAAAATATAGATTTTGTGATGCCGAGAGATTCAAAGTAAGTGGATGAAAGAGTAAAAATAAGAAGAATATTTTATACAAGCGTCACTTATACTTGCCGCTCATACCCCGTCTTGGTCTACTGTCTGGACTTCTTCTACAGGAAGAGCAACATCATCATTAATTAGATTGCTAAAAAATTCGTATATTATCATTTGTTCCTCAAAGGTCACTTTATTTTATTTTAAATATCGACTTCATAGTACCCGTGACACTACTTCTATTTTCTGGTTTCATCATTCAGAGAGGTTTAGGGATGTTGGTGATTTTAAAACATCAAATGTGACTTTATGATCATTCTTTCTAAAAATTATCTTTCTCTCATGAACATCNGTAAAATTTGAAGTTTTAGATATGTAAATACATAGGATTTGAGGGTTCAATATGTAATTCTTANCATCAAGTTCTACCCCTCCAATGGAATACATTTCTAGCACAAACATGAAGAAATGATTTTACTTTCCTGGTATTTTGATTTTATTGGGAGTATTATTTATGATGATCAAGCCCCAAACTGTGAAATAAAATAATTCTATAATTTGTTGAAAGCGGCACAACAACCTTTGCAGAAAGGTTGCACTATACATATAGTATTATCAATGGAACTGAAAATGTTGAACATTAAATTTGATTTTAACATACCCAAAAAATGCTTTAATCAAGTATTAGCATTAACAAATGAAACAAACCCTAAAGGGAATATAGTTTCTGCTGGCATTTAAAGAACAAAAAAGTTACTGTCAAAGTTAGGATTACTATTTGAGAAGGTAAATTGTTGTGTTAATGGTTGCATGCTATATTATAAGAATGATGCGATGGAGAGAAAATATAGATTTTGTGATGCCGAGAGATTCAAAGTAAGTGGATGAAAGAGTAATAAGAAGAATATTTTATACAAGCGTCACTTCTACTTGCCGCTCATACCCCGTCTTGGCCTACTGTCTGGACTTCTTCTACAGGAAGATCAACATCATCATTAATTAGATTGTTCAAAAATTTGTATATTATCATTTGTTCCTCAAAGGTCACTTTATTTTATTTTAAATATCGACTTCATAGTACCCGTGACACTACTTCTATTTTCTGGTTTCATCATTCAGAGAGGTTTAGGGATGTTGGTGATTTTAAAACATCAAATGTGACTTTATGATCATTCTTTCTAAAATTATCTTTCTCTCATGAACATCAATAATAGCCCTACCCATGGCTAGGAATGGACTCTCAAAAATCATATTAATTTCTTTATTCAGTATCAAATCCAATATCACAATATTAGCAAAGAAGGTGAATCTGTCCACCGTAATATGCAAATTTTTAAGTAGTCTTAATGGATGAGCCATACATTGATTAGCTAGTTGAAGTGTCAAATTGACATGCTTAATGTCTCCTCTTTCATGTTTCTTGAAAATATTCAAAGGCATGAGATTAATACTGACCAATAAGTCATAAAGTGTTTTTCCATGGAACTCTGTTCTCATGGTGCAAGGAACTTTGAAACTACTGGAATGTTAATTGGGCATATGTAGCCTCTAAGGAAATGGTGATGAAATTCTTTTAGTTTGGTCAATATGAATGGTCGAGGAGAATTTAACTAAGTCAGAATTCACAGGTTCCTCTCATTCTTATGGCTTGCTCCTTTTTCTTCTCTAGTCCTCACTCCCACTACCTTACACTACTATAAATATTGATCTTCTAGATTCACTCAGTATTACTAGGAAATGCCCTCATTGAGTTTGCCAATTGTCCTAGTTTAGCTTCATGATTTTTGATGGCTACAACCTGACTCTATACATTAATTCCTCACTAAGTTCTTTTGTGCAGGTTGAGATTTGGCTTGGAATTCAAGTCAGTACGGCTACCTTTGGGGTTATCTCCTTGGTTCAATTAGTTTCATACAGGGTTGTTCTGATGGTTTCCGCATTACTAGAGATTGTTATTTTTTCATGAGAAAGTTGGATGGTTTCTCCTGTCAGAGTTGTAGATGTTGGAATAGGGGTTATGATCATTGTTTCCTATGGCATTTAAAGTTTCTATGATTGAAATTGTTGAAGTTATCACTGGTCTATTCATCAATCAATCATTGGGTGGAAGTTCTTGTATATGATTCATTCCTAGATGACATAATTTCCTAGAAATAGCAACTAATTTAGTCTAAAAAAAGCTAATGCATCTGATTCATGTATATTTGCTACTGTATAGGGTGTGACTCTATCAGAAGGCCATTTCTTCTATCAATTAGTGTGCTTTAACAAAAGGTTTAGACATCAATGAATCTTCTGAAGCAACATCTTTTATATACCTTAAATAACCAATCAATCCATCATAAGAGGTTTGAATAATCAATCAATCAAGTAATACATGGTGTGGGCACCTTCAAAGCAAGTCCTTAAATCTCTCATAGGCCTCATAATGGATTTTCCATAATATTGGATGAATGTGGTAATATCGTTCCTGTGTTTGATAGTCTTTGATGGAGGTAATTATTTGGTTAAAAAACTTTTGGGCTAGTTCATTCCAGGTTGGGATTGTTCCCAAACCATGTGAGTTAAGCCACACCTTAGATTTGTCCCTAAAATAAAGGGAAAAGCCTAAGTCTATTGACATCACTGGAGACACAGTTGTACCGGAACGTGCCACATAATTCAAGAAAATTGGATAAGTGAAGGTTTGGATCCTCAGAAGATAGGCCCCCAAACCATTTTTTTTCAACCATCTGGATTATAGCAGGTCTCAACTCAAAGGTCTTGTCCTCAATGATCGGCTAAAACATGATCATATGGATTTCCTCAACAAAAGGGTTGGCATTGTCCCACAGTGGTTTCATGATGAGGTTTTGAGATTGATCCCCACTGTTTATATGGAACAGTATAACAATATATCTGATTATATTTTTCACTTATATTTTCTTATTTTACAACAAAAGCAAAAACTTGATCCTAAAGAAAAATAAGAATTTAAATTTTTAATTTATATATTTTGGGATACTACGCAAGTATACGCATCATTATCAAGTAATATAAGACTTTTTAATTAATACCTGAATATCGAACTCATAGGGAATTTATGCAATATGCACTTAGGAAAACTTTCTATTTTTAAAAAGACAATTATTTAAACTATAGAAGTTTTTGTAGCAATGAAATTTTAAATATTTTTGGTATTTTTAATATTTTGATAAAATAATAACAACTTCAAATAGATAACTAGAGTATTTATAGAAGAAAAACACTAAATATGAAAATATTTTTCTTCTTAGCATGAATCAGTGATAAATATAGGAATTCTGTTGTGGAAGTATGCAAATTGTGTTGTGCCAAATAAAAGCAATAATATTTTTTACCCTTACTAGAGATGCTATAAAGAACATTGGCTAATTTCAAGTATGAATAGTTCTGAAGACCGGCTAGGCAGAGAAGATACTAGCTCTCACTCTAGAGTTCCCTCAATTCCCTCCACTTGGAGGCTAACATCTCGTATCAGAACTTAAAACAATAAACCATGTTGGGGGATTTAATCTGTCACTTTAAAGTCCTCTAACTCTACACCCTTCAATGAATATTTGCCTATTTATTTGCACTTAATCATATGAACTACATTCTCATTCCTACAACCTCATGTGATTTTTTTCAATTATTGAATAAGACAATACCAGCCCGGTTCTTACATGTTCTGACAACAAAGTTTAACATCTGGATTGGCCAAATTAAGAAGAAAATGAAATGCATGGATTTAAATTATCACAACTTCTTCCAAGATTAAGGATCAATACTCTCCATAACTTTCATCCAATACTTATTTACTTATCATTTTAAGAAGAAATATAAAGAAAATTACTCATAATCCATGGAGAAAATAAAACTACACTTTAGTTTAAAAGTAGAAATTATCGTCAAACCCACAATAAGTCTCAATTAAAACAAAAACAAGTCTAAAAACAAAAGATAAAAACTTATCTCAAGTCTTTCACCAAAGTCTTGAAGTTCCTTTGAATCTCTTCTCTTTTACAACACTCTCAATATAAAACTAAAACAAAAGGATAAAGTAAATATTTTGTGTGGTGCCTGAAGATCTCTCCATACTATCTCCTCAATTTCTTCAATAACTTTCAAAACCTTATCTTTTCAAGCACCCACACCTTTTTCAGACATTTTCAGGACTCTTCTCAAAGTTTTCGCTTTCTTCTTTTATAATTTTCCAACAGGTGTCTTGGTATCTCTTTAAAATATATCTTGATTCGATGTATTTACCCAAGAGATGCCTTCTTTGCAAGTATTTTCATCCTCGGTGGTTGTAACCACCTATTAAGCCAATATGTGTCTCAAGTACCTCTTCAAAATTCAGCCAAATGAAGAAAACTGTCAAATAACTGCCTCTGACGCTTAAGAGCAGGATCTTTGGCGCTTAGGCGCAGCCTTCTCTGTTTAACTGGAGCTTAGGCGCCAAAACTCTTTTGCACATTTTTCACCTATTTGCTCCAAATTTGATCATTTTTCACTCCTTTAAGCATTTTTCACTTTTTTACCTGTACCTGAAAGAAAAATACAAAAATACCTTCCATTAAAGCACAATATCTCAAAAATAGGTATAAAAATATGTCTAAAAACACTATATACTTTAGGTGTATCAAAATCCCCCAAATTTAAAATGAACTTGTCCTCAAGTGACACTTCAATCTTTAAAAACTAAATATGTATGATATGTATATGAGTTCTTGTAGGAGTTACCAAAATTTAGAGTTATAAATATAGTAGTCAAATTTGAAAAAAATATTCAGTAAATGAGACCATTTTAGTTAATTGAGGACAAGTAAAAAATATTCAGTAAATGAGACCATTCAGTAAATGAGACCATTTTAGTTTAGAAATTCTTAATGTTAAGAAATATGATAATTTGANTGTATCAAAATCCCCCAAATTTAAAATGATACTTGTCCTCAAGTGACACTTCAATCTTTAAAAACTAAATATCTATGATATGTATAATTGTTCTTGTAGGAGTTACTAAAATTTAGATTTATAAATATAGTAGTCAAATTTGAAAAAAATATTCAGTAAATGAGACCAACTTAAAGTTTAGAAATTCTTAATGTTAAGAAATATGACAATTTGAGTTCCTATTTAATTCAAAAATATTTTAAGTTTTCCAAATTTAGAATTTTAGTTCTATTATTTTCTATTCTTAAAATAATTATTAGAAATAATTTCTTACTATATTATTTTTTTAAGTTTAAGAATTTATCAAGTCTTATACTATAAAAAGATCAAATGTAGAACTAATTTTTAATTAGGCGCTATTCCTCAAGCTTATCCTCCCTTACTTTTATTTTCTTTTTATTTTCATTTTCATTTTTTTTCTTTTTCTTTTTGTTTTTCTTTTTCCTTTTTAGGCAAAGATTACTAAATCTGGATTGGCCTTTAATAATTTTGAATTCAATGTCTCCTTTCCTAAAGCAAATTTTTGATATAATTCTTTTACTTATAAACGTAATAATAGTTTTGAAAATTATTTTTAATAAAATAAATTTAAGTATTAAAAATAAAATTCTAAATTATCTAAATTTTTTAAAAATATAATTTTCCTTACTAAATATAGTTACATTATATTAAACATTTTCTACACTAAAAAANTAAAATATTTATTAGAAATAATTTCTTACTATATTATTTTTTTAAGTTTAAGAATTTATCAAGTCTTATACTTTAAAAAGATCAAATGTAGAACTAATTTTTTAATTAGGCGCTATTCCTCAAGCTTATCCTCCCTTACTTTATTTTCTTTTTATTTTCCTTTTCTTTTTTTTTCTTTTTCTTTTTGTTTTTGTTTTTCTTTTTTAGGCAAAGATTACTAAATCTAGATTGGCCTTTAATAATTTTGAATTCAATGTCTCCTTTCCTAAAGCAAAGTTTTGATATAAATCGTTTACTTATAAACTATTAAATAGTTTTGAAAATTATTTTTAATAAAAGAAATTTAAGTATTAAAAATAAAAGTCTAAATTATCTAAATTTTTTAAAAATATAATTTTCCTTACTAAAGATATTTACATTATATTAAACATTTTCTACACTAAAAACCTTTAACTTAAAGTTTTTCTTCATTACTAAAAATTTCAACTAAATTTTCTTACTCATTCTAAAATCAAATTTTACTTCCCTAAGATAACTTCATATACATAATCATTTTTCTTTTCAAATTAAATTTATTTGCAGCACATTAGAGAACAAATAAAATTCAAATTTTGAAAATATTTTTCATCCCTCCTCCCCCGCACTTAAATTTTTAACAGATTAAACAGTTTAGCATCAAATATATNTTTCAAATTAAATTTATTTGTAGCACATTAGAGAACAAATAAAATTCAAATTTTGAAAATATTTTTCATCCCCCCTCCCCCGCACTTAAATTTTTAATAGATTAAACAGTTTAGCATCAAATATAAATAAGCAGGAATGAAAATTGAAATAACATGCTAATAAGAATTTATATTCCCTAGTTATACAAGTATAAACACTAAAAATAGGAGTAAAATTAATTTTTTATCAAAGTTTTTATTTATATATTTTCATTTCAATTAAAAATGTAGAGATTCAATAGACTTCGAAATAATGGGTATAAACATTTAAGAAAACAAACATACTACTTTGACTTCACAATCTCAGCATAAAAACAAACTCACAAACATGATAAAAGAAAAATACAGGGTGGCAGTTTCTGAATTATAAATTTAAGATCTAAGTTAGCAAACTAAGTAAGTTAATTTCTAAACTAACTAAAATAGTACTAAACACACAACAACAGTTACCACCCTAAAAATTTAGAAACAAAATATTAACTAACACAAACATCACATATAGTCTACATCATCACACAGATGCAAATGTAGCAGTAGCAGACCACATAGTCCACAACATAATACAATCATAAAAATAAAATCTCTCAGTCTACTCCCCATCCTCTGAATCATTACTATCCCAAACTTCTGCAGGCTCATAATCAGGATATCAAAGATATGGAGGAAATTGCACTCCTTGGTTACCCCTAATGAGGCTCTCCGAAGACGAGTGAAATTTCTCTTCATAATCACTTTTCCTTCAATTATACCTATTAGTATGATCTGTAAAATGCTCTAAATTCTAAACTTTATTAGCAGTAAAATTAATAGTGTCCATCATCCTCTGCAATAAATGATCTTAGGTCTCAGTAGACTCGCCTCAAGATATAGAAGCACGTGAGGTAGATGGTCTAGATGTAGAGGCAGCAAAGGTAGATGTAGCAGACATTTCCATTCCATAACTCCTAGAAAATCCTCCTCTCCAGCCAAAAATAGAATGCTCAGAATAAGTCTTCACATTTACCTTCTTGATGGGCTTTAGAGGTAACAATAATTCTTCCCAGCTACCATATTTAACTCCAGCCTGCTCACACAAAGAAAAGATCAAGGAAGCAAATTCTAGACCTACACTAGTTGCAGCAGTGACGGAACTGATGATAGTCTGATAGATCAAAGCTTCAATGTTGATGAGCTTTCCTTCCTGAAAACAATAGTTTAACGTCACTCTCTCTCTCGTAACTTCATTGAGATGATTAGCTGGAAGCAGACGAGCAGAGACAAAGTGGTGCCAGGCCTTTGCAGGTGCACTTAACTTTGAAGTTGTTAAATTGACTCTCCTTTCTTTAGTGATCTTCCAGAGTCCTCTTCCATCAGTCAAATTATTAATAATCTCATCTAGCTTTGTCGTAATCAGAATATAATTTGCATAAAAACATATGGTATCAGCTGGTAGATGATAGAACAAGTTGATCACCTCCGGTGGAAAAGGTACCAACTTTCCTTGAACCATAACTCTATCTTCTTCAGCCTCAAGGAGGTTTGCATAGAACTCCCTAACAACAAAAATAACTGAAATAGCAGAGAAATAACACAATTGTTCCCACTGTCCACGAACAATCAGATCTTCCATGGCTCCAACTAGATTCTTAAAACAATGCTGCTGAATCTGTTTTTGTGATTGAAACGCATGACTGTACCGATCCAAAGCCCTCAAACTTACAAACTATCTCGAATCGACAGGGCTCTTTCCTTTTCCTCTCTTCATTCTTCGTGTCATTCTACAAATTTTACAAATTCCAAGAATAACTTCAAATATCAAGTCTAAACTACTAAACTAAATTTTCGAAAGCATNTAACAAAGAAACACACCCACACAGTTTTAACTTTAAAAAATGCAAAATACACCTTTTTTCTTGCATAGATAAAGGGGGCATAAATGTAAAAATTGAACTTTAGGTATAGTTAGATGTCAATAATATTATTTGCAATGCTATGTATGGAAATTCTTTAAATTTATTATAAAAAATGGCGATATGAGAGTGACATTAATTTATTTTTTATCCATTGGGGTTCAAAGTCTGGAAGTGATGCCAAAATGCCTCCGCGCTCCATAATTGTCATACGATAAATTATAAAATAATTAAAATAAATGGAAAAATGCATATACTACCAATGCTACTAATAATGGTTTTTCACTTTACAACATTATTCCTTTAGCTAAAGCAAGCTTAACTTAGCTTGTCCATCTCCTACTCCTTTTATCTATTGAGGAAACCCAACACTGGCCTCCACACACACTTAAACATGAGAGAAAGAAAGCTTCTTGATTCGTATTATGGGAAGCCATTATTACCCTTGATGAGGCTACTAAAGGGCGCTCGGTGTTGGAATGATGCTTCTGGTGTGAGCGGGAGAAACTAGGTTGGAGTATTTCTTATTAAGTTAAATTGTTTGCAATGAACTTTGTATCGACATTTTGTCAACACATCATAATAACTTATAGCGTTGAAGGTTCAGCGATAAAACCAACGATAAATAACTTGCATCGACATTGGTCCAACACAAAGCGAACATACGCGACTTAAAATGCTATTCCCGCGCAGCAGAGCCTTATTCATGTTACTCATTGCTTCATTGTTTAGGGCTCTAGTGACTCCAAAGACCTTCGTTCTCCACAAAGCATCCGGCTTGTTAGGGGTGTTTGCACCGAAAATATCATGGCTCCAGCCAGCATTCCCTTCTTTGACATTTAGGTAATATTTTATTCTCTCTTAAATCTTCTCTTCATTATTTTTCTACAATTTAATTTTTTTTTAAAAAAAAAAATTGATTTTTTGGTTTGGGCAATGTAATACATAAGAATTGTGTGATTTCTTTTTAGAAATTATATTTAAAAACTTAAGCTTAGGTGTTAAATATGTAATGAACAAGTTTTT
>JXCR01137735.1:40061-78743 GCA_002079205.1 Phalaenopsis hybrid cultivar | reverse complement strand
GTAGAAATTAAAGCTTTGGTGTTAGATATGTAATGAATAAGAATGTTGTGGTTTGTATGTATGTAATACATAAGAATTATGTGGTTTGTGTGTGTTTAATACATAAGATTTGTGTGGTTTATATGTAAAAATTAATCTTTAGGTGTCAGATATGTAATACCTATGAATTGTGTGGTTTTTATGTATGTAATGCATAATAATTCTGCGATTTGTTTGTAGAAACTGAAGCTTAGGTATTAAATATGTAATGCATAAGAATTGTGTGTTTTGTAGTTATGTAATTGAATTTTAGGTGTTAGATTTATATTATAAAGAATTGTCTGGTTTGTTGTAAAATTTAAAGTTTAGGTCTTACATATGTGCATTAAGAATCATGTGATTTGTATTTAAAGATTGAGGTTTGGGTGTTAGATATGTAATACATTTGAAATATATATATAATTGGCATTTATATGTACTAATTTAAATTTATATATAGGGTGCAGTTGGATATTCAAAATTTGACGTCATAGATGTATGATAGATTCTATCGATGAAGATAAGAACTCAGTAATGAGTGTTTCAATGGTGTAGAGGAATTTATGCAAATGACATCATAACTACCAATTTACATTTAGAAGTTATGTTTTGATGTGATTGTGTGAAGCGGCCAAGTTGCGTATGTGCAATAAGAGATTTCAATCTAAGTACTAGCATTGAACTAAGCATGATGAGTATGAACTAGATGTTAACTATGATCAAGTTAATGCTTCATCAAGTTCTACCCCTCCAATGGAATACATTTCTAGCACAAACATGAAGAAATGATTTTACTTTCCTGGTATTTTGATTTTATTGGGAGTATTATTTATGATGATCAAGCCCCAAACTGTGAAATAAAATAATTCTATAATTTGTTGAAAGCGGCACAACAACCTTTGCAGAAAGGTTGCACTATACATATAGTATTATCAATGGAACTGAAAATGTTGAACATTAAATTTGATTTTAACATACCCAAAAAATGCTTTAATCAAGTATTAGCATTAACAAATGAAACAAACCCTAAAGGGAATATAGTTTCTGCTGGCATTTAAAGAACAAAAAAGTTACTGTCAAAGTTAGGATTACTATTTGAGAAGGTAAATTGTTGTGTTAATGGTTGCATGCTATATTATAAGAATGATGCGATGGAGAGAAAATATAGATTTTGTGATGCCGAGAGATTCAAAGTAAGTGGATGAAAGAGTAATAAGAAGAATATTTTATACAAGCGTCACTTCTACTTGCCGCTCATACCCCGTCTTGGCCTACTGTCTGGACTTCTTCTACAGGAAGATCAACATCATCATTAATTAGATTGTTCAAAAATTTGTATATTATCATTTGTTCCTCAAAGGTCACTTTATTTTATTTTAAATATCGACTTCATAGTACCCGTGACACTACTTCTATTTTCTGGTTTCATCATTCAGAGAGGTTTAGGGATGTTGGTGATTTTAAAACATCAAATGTGACTTTATGATCATTCTTTCTAAAATTATCTTTCTCTCATGAACATCAATAATAGCCCTACCCATGGCTAGGAATGGACTCTCAAAAATCATATTAATTTCTTTATTCAGTATCAAATCCAATATCACAATATTAGCAAAGAAGGTGAATCTGTCCACCGTAATATGCAAATTTTTAAGTAGTCTTAATGGATGAGTCATACATTGATTAGCTAGTTGAAGTGTCAAATTGACATGCTTAATGTCTCCTCTTTCATGTTTCTTGAAAATATTCAAAGGCATGAGATTAATACTGACCAATAAGTCATAAAGTGTTTTTCCATGGAACTCTGTTCTCATGGTGCAAGGAACTTTGAAACTACTGGAATGTTAATTGGGCATATGTAGCCTCTGAGGAAATGGTGTTGAAACTCTTTTAGTTTGGTCAATCTGAATGGCCGAGGAGAATTTAACTAAGTCAGACTTCACTGGTTCCTCTCATTCTTATGGCTTGCTCCTTTTTCTTCTCTAGTCCTCACTCTCACTACCTTACACTACTATAAATATTGATCTTCTAGATTCACTCAGTATTACTAGGAAATGCCCTCATTGAGTTTGCCAATTGTCCTAGTTTAGCTTCATGATTTTTGATGGCTACAACCTGGCTCTATACATTAATTCCTCACTAATTTCTTTTGTGCAGGTTGAGATTTGGCTTGGAATTCAAGTCAGTACGGCTACCTTTGTGGTTATTTCCTTGGTTCAATTAGTTTCATACAGGGTTGTTCTGATGGTTTCCCCATTACTAGAGATTGTTATTTTTCATGAGAAAGTTGGATGGTTTCTCTTGTCAGAGTTGTAGATGTTGGAATAGGGGTTATGATCATTGTTTCCTATGGCATTCAAAGTTTCTATGATTGAAATTGTTGAAGTTATCACTGGTCTATTCATCAATCCATCATTGGGTGGAAGTTCTTGTATAGGATTCATTCTTAGATGACATAATTTCCTAGAAATAGCAACTAATTTAGTCTAAAAAAAGCTAATGCATCTGATTCATGTATATTTGCTACTGTATAGGGTGTGACTCTATCAGAAGGCCATTTCTTCTATCAATTAGTGTGCTTTAACAAAAGGTTTAGACATCAATGAATCTTCTGAAGCAACATCTTTTATATACCTTAAATAACCAATCAATCCATCATAAAAGGTTTGAATAATCAATCAATCAAGTAATACATGGTGTGGGCACCTCGAAAGCAAGTCCTTAAATCTCTCATAGGCCTCATAATGGATTTTCCATAATATTGGATGAATGTGGTAATATCGTTCCTGTGTTTGATAGTCTTTGATGGAGGTAATTATTTGGTTAAAAAACTTTTGGGCTAGTTCATTCCAGGTTATGATTGATCCCGAACCATGTGAGTTAAGCCACACCTTAGATTTGTCCCTAAAAGAAAGGGAAAAGCCTAAGTCTATTGACATCGCTGGAGACACAGTTGTACCGGAACGTGCCACATAATTCAAGAAAATTGGATAATTGAAGGTTTGGATCCTCAGAAGATAGGCCCCCAAACCATTTTTTTTTCAACCATCTGGATTATAGCAGGTCTCAACTCAAAGGTCTTGTCCTCAATGATCGGCTAAAACATGATCATATGCATTTCCTCAACAAAAGGGTTGGCATTGTCCCAAAGTGGTTTCATGATGAGGTTTTGAGATTGATCCCCACTGTTTATATAGAACAGTATAACAATATATCTGATTATATTTTTCACTTATATTTTCTTATTTTACAACAAAAGCAAAAACTTGATCTTGAAGAAAAATAAGAATTTAAATTTTTAATTTATATATTTTGGGATACTACGCAAATATACGTATCATTATCAAATAATATAGGACTTTTTAATTAATACCTGAATATCGAACTCATAGGGAATTTATGCAATATGCACTTAGGAAAACTTTCTATTTTTAAAAAGACAATTATTTAAACTATAGAAGTTTTTGTAGCAATGAAATTTTAAATATTTTTGGTATTTTTAATATTTTGATAAAATAATAACAACTTCAAATAGATAACTAGAGTATTTGTAGAAAAAAAACACTAAATATGAAAAAACTTTTCTTCTTAGCATGAATCAGTAATAAATATAGGGATTTTATTATGGAAGTATGCAAATTGTGTTGTGTCAAATAAAAGCAATAATATTCTTTACCCTTACTAGAGATGCTATAAAGAACATTGGCTAATTTCAAGTATGAATAGATCTGAAAGACCGGCTAGGCAGGGAAGATACTAGCTCTCACTCTAGAGTTCCCTCGATTCCCTCCACCAGGGGGCTAACACGGCTAGGCAGGGAAGATACTAGCTCTCACTCTAGAGTTCCCTCAATTCCCTCCACCTGGGGGTTAACATCTCGTATCAGAACTTAAAACAATAAACCATGTTGGGGGATTTAATCTGTCACTTTAAAGTCCTCTAACTCTACACCCTTCAATGAATATTTGCCTATTTATTTGCACAATCATATGAACTACATTCTCATTCATACAACCTCATGTGATTTTTTTTCAATTATTGAATAAGACAATACCAGCCTGGTTCTTACATGTTCTCACAACAAAGTTTAACATCTGGATTGGCCAAATTAAGTAGTAAATGAAATGCATGGATTTAAATTATCACAACTTCTTCCAACATTAAGGATCAATACTCTCCATAACTTTCATCCAACACTTATTTACTTATCATTTTAAGAAGAAAGATAAAGAAAATTACTCATAATCCATGGAGAAAATAAAACCACACTTTAGTTTAAAAATAGAAATCATTGTCGAACCAACAATAAGTCTCAATTAAAACAAAAACTAGTCTAAAAACAAAAGATAAAAACTTATCTCAAGTCCTTCACCAAAGTATTGAAGTTCCTTTGAATCTCTTCTCTTTTACAACACTCTCAATATAAAATTAAAACAAAAGAATAAAGTAAATATTTTGTGTGGTGCCTGAAGATCTCTCCATACTATCTCCCCAATTTCTTTAATAACTTTCAAAACCTTATCTTTTCAAGCACCCACACCTTTTTCAGACCTTTTCAGGACTCTTCTCAAAGTTTTCGCTTTCTTCTTTTATAATTTTCCAACAGGTGCATTGGTATCTCTTCAAAATATATCTTGATTCGATGTATTTACCCAAGAGATGCCTTCTTTCACAAGTATTTTCATCCCCGGTGGTTGTAACCACCTATTAAGCCAATAGGTGTCTCAAGTACCTCTTCAAAATTCAGCCAAATGAAGAAAACTGTCAAATAACTGCCTCTGACGCTTAAGTGCGGGATCTTTGGCGCTTAGGCGCGGCCTTCTCTGTTTAACCGGANTTTTGATTGAAGGGTGGTGCGGCATTAGTCTAGAGGTGGGTTCAAGGGCTCAATAAAGGGGGATTTTGATGGAAAACTTCCTCATTTGGACTGAGAAAACTTCTGGGTTGTTTAATTTAAGCTTTGGTGGAGTTTAATGGTACGCAAAAAACACCCTGGATTTTAAACTCAAAATTGAGCTCAGACAGTGGATCTTAGTGGGGGAAAATTGTTGGAATGAACTCAAGCCAGCTTGGAAAGGCTCTGAAAGCAAATTGGCATAGTTTTCCCAAGGATTTTGGCACACTAAGAAATTGGCAAAAAAATGGGGATTTTTATAGCCATGGCTAAAGGGAGGGTCTCAGACTCTGATTGGCTGGAGAAAGAAGGCTGAGGTGGAGGGCTGAGCGACGCAAGCATGCAATGGGGAAGTGCCACATCGGATGGGTTCAATTTTTGGTTTAAAGTACAGAAGTTCCTTTTGGATTTGAGCTTTCCGGTCACTAGGGTGGCTAGCTAGAGGTGAGGTGGTGGCTAGTGATCCCCTTTTTATATGACAGTATGATGTATGTGATTATATTATTAATTTTTTCCTTACATATATTTCTTACTTTGCAACTACACCAAATTCTTGATCCCCGGCAATGACTCCAAAAACTTGATTTCAAAGCAAAAAAAAAAAATAATTATTATAATTAAATATGGGATAGTATACAAGTAAATGTATCGTTATCAAGTAATGTAGGACTTTTTAATTAAGTTGTGAATATCAAACCCACTGTGAGAAATACAACATGTGACTAAACTAGAAGAAATTAGATAACAATATCTACTTTGAAAAATATTCTTACTCAAACTATAGATGTTATATAGGAATGAAAGTTCGATTATTTTTGTAATTTTTTTAATATTTGAAAATAATGTCAACAACTAACAAAAATTAACTAGATATTTGTAAGATGAATGCAATATAAATAAAATATATTTTTCCTTATCTTAAATTAGTAGCAAGTATAAGAATTTCATTGTGGAAGTATTCAAATTGTGTTGTGCTAAATAAGAGCAATATTATTCTTTACTCTTACTAGAGTTGCTATAAAGAACATTGGATAATTTAAAGTTTGAATAGTCTTGAAAACGGACTGGTTAGAGAAGATACTAGCTCTCACTCTAGAGTTCCCTCTTGTCCCTCCACCTGGGTGATAACATCTCTTATCAAAACCTAAAACTATAAACTAATTTGGGGGCTTTATCCTGTCACTCTAAAGCCCTCTAGTTCTACATTCTTCAAAGTTTATTTTCCTATTTATTTACACAAAATTATATGAATTACATTCTCATCCATACAATATCATGTGATTCTTATCATTAGTTGACTAAGATAATACCATCTCAAATCGTACATGTTCTCACAACAAATATTAACATTTTATATGGCCAAATCTTGAAGTAAATCAAGTATAATGTTTAAAACAATGACAACTTATTCCAACATTAAAAGTTAATACTTCACACAACTTCTGTCCGATACTTAATCACTTATCATTTTAAGAAAGAAGATAGAGAAAACTACCCAGAATTCATGGAGAAAACACAACCACACTTAATTTTGATAGTAGAAATAATACAATCAAATAAGAAGTCTAACTTAAAACCAAATGTAGTCACAAAGATAAAAACTTATTTCAAATCCACTCTACCAAACTCTTGAAGCTCCTTTGAATCTCTTCTCTTCCATTATCTTGCAATACTTTCTACTGACTCACTACAACTCCTCTTCTTCTATATAAAAATGTGTACATAAAAACTATATACTTTAGGTGTATCAAAATCCCTCAAACTTAAAATGTTTTTTGTCCACAAGTGACACCGCAATATTTTAAAACCAAAATAAGTAGATTATGTAAGCAAATTTATTTAGGATATTCTAAAATTTTGATCTACAAATATAGTCGTCCAATTCAGAAAAAAATTTAGTACATGAGACCAACTTAGAGTTTGGAAATCTTTAATGTAAAGAAGTCTTAAAATATGAGTTCCTATCTAGTTCAGAAATATTTGTAAATTCTCTAAATATAGAGTTTAGACATTGNATGTAAAGAAGTCTTAAAATATGAGTTCCTATCTAGTTCAGAAATATTTGTAAATTCTCTAAATATAGAGTTCAGACATTCTATCTTCTCCACTTAAAAATTTTTATTAAGATTAATTATACTTATTATATTATATCCTTAAGCTTAAGAT
Organism: Phalaenopsis hybrid cultivar; assembly: GCA_002079205.1. Taxonomy (NCBI): domain Eukaryota; kingdom Viridiplantae; phylum Streptophyta; class Magnoliopsida; order Asparagales; family Orchidaceae; genus Phalaenopsis; species Phalaenopsis hybrid cultivar. Next base: position 71,665 of record JXCR01137735.1, on the reverse strand, counting down.
TTTCTCAAATCTTATACTTTAAAAAAATCAGATGTGGAACAAATTTTTGAATAGGCACTAATCTTCAAGCTTCGCCTCCCTTTTTTAACTTTCTTTATATTTTTATTCTTTCTTTTTTTTCTTTTTTTCTTTTTATTTTTCTATTTTAGGTGAGGATTACTATATTTGGATAGGCCTTTAATGATTTTTAATTCCACTTTCCTTTCCAAAAGCAAAGTTTTGATATATATCCTTTATTTAAAAATATAATAATAGATTTGAAAATTATTTTCAATAGAAGAAATTTAAGTATTGAAAATAGAGGTCTAACCCATCTAAATTTTTCAAAAAAAAAAAAAACAATTTCTCCTAGTAAAGATAGTGACACAATATCTATCATTTCTACACTAAAAATTTTTAACTTTAAGTTGTTCTTCATTACTATAGGTTTCAACTAAATTCTCTTACTCATTTCTATATTCAAAATTTTACTTAATAATACTTCATATACAAATTCATTTTTTATTTCAAATCAAAATCAAATTATTTGTAGAACTTTTGAAAATAAATAGAATTGAAGTTTTAGAAATTATTTTTCATCCCCCCAAACTAAAATTTTTAATATGATAAAAAATTTTAGCATCATATTTATATATAAACAGAAATGAAAACTAAAAATAACATTGTTAGAGGAATTTTCATATCCTAAATATACAAGTAAAAAAATTAAAAATAAGAGTAAAATTTAATTGATGAAATCTTAATTTAACATTAACATAAAGAGATTCATTAGACTCATATGCAGTGGAGGATAACATAAAAGCAAGCAAACACACTATAAGAAATTCACAACTGCAACTTAAAGAAAATACCTGACACTACATTAAAAATTTTAAATATGAAGTTCTTAAGTGAAAGTTAGTAATATTCTAAACGTTCCTAAACTTCAGGATTAAGTTCAACACAAACTAACTAAATACACTAAACAACATAGTTTCACTACCATAAAAAAAATTAGAACAACTGCTCACAGTAGCATAAATACATCACAACAGTGTCTAACAAGATAAAACACAAATAATAATAGCATTCAAGATAAGTACAACATAAAACAAATTAACTGTACACAACAAGAAAAAACTACTACTCAAATTAATTCTCATCCTCATCATCATCACTGTTGTTGTTGTCCCATAAAGCAATAGGCTCATATGATAAAAATATTGTGGATATGAAGGAAAAACTACACTTTGGTCACCTCTGATAAGGTTTCCAAAGATGAGTGAAATTTTTCCTCATAATCACTGTCTCCTCATATAACCAACCATATGATCTACCAAATTTTCCAAATTTAATACCTTATCCACTGTATAATTGATGTTATCTAATATCCTTTGCATTAAGTGTGACCGCGAATCAGAATTAGAAGCCTGACCTTGTGATTTAGATGCACGTGATGTAGAAGCATGAGAAGTAGAAGCACCTAAAATTCTAAAAAATCCTCCTCTCCAGCCAAATATCAAATTTTTTGAATAAGATTTCACATTAACACTTGTGATGGTTTTTAGAGGCTGAAGTATCTCCTCCCAGCTATTGAATCTAAAACCAGCTTGCTCAGATAAGGAAATGATCAAGGATGTGAATCCTNACTTCACAATCTCAGCATAAAAACAAACTCACAAACATGATAAAAGAAAAATACAGGGTAGCAGTTTCTGAATTATTAATTTAAGATCTAAGTTAGCAAACTAAGCAAGTTAATTTCTAAACTAACTAAAATAGTACTAAACACACAACAACAGTTACCACCCTAAAAATTTAGAAACAAAATATTAACTAACACAAACATCACATATAGTCTACATCATCACACAGATGCAAATGTAGCAGTAGCAGACCACATAGTCCACAACATAATACAATCATAAAAATAAAATCTCTCAGTCTACTCCCCATCCTCTGAATCATCACTATCCCAAACTTCTGCAGGCTCATAATCAGGATATCTAGGATATGGAGGAAATTGCACTCCTTGGTTACCCCTAATGAGGCTCTCCAAAGACGAGTGAAATTTCTCTTCATAATCACTTTTCCTTCTATTATACTTATTAGTATGATCTGTAAAATGCTCTAAATTCTAAACTTTATTAGGAGTAAAATTAATATTGTCCATCATCCTCTACAATAAATGATCTTGGGTCTCAGTAGACTCACCTCAAGATGTAGAAGCACGTGAGGTAGATGGTCTAGATGTAGAGACAGCAAAGGTAGATGTAGCAGACGTTTCCATTCCATAACTCCTAGAAAATCCTCCTCTCCAGCCAAAAATAGAATGCTCAGAATAAGTCTTCACATTTACCTTCTTGATGGGCTTTAGAGGTAACAATAATTCTTCCCAGCTATCATATTTAACTCCAGCCTGCTCACACAAAGAAAAGATCAAGGAAGCAAATTCTAGACCTACACTAGTAGCAGCAGTGACAAAACTGATGATAGTCTGATAGATCAAAGCTTTAATGTTGATGAGATTTCCTTCCTGAATACAATAGTTTAACATCACTCTCTCTCTTGTAACTTCATTGAGATGATTAGTTGGAAGTAGATGAGCAGAGACAAAGTGGTGTCAGGCCTTTGCAGGTGCACTTAACTTTGAAGTTGGTAAATTGACTCTCCTTTCTTTAGTGATCTTCCAGAGTCCTCTTCCATCAGTCAAATTAGAAATAATCTCATCTAGCTTTGTCGTAATGAGAATATAATTTGCATAAAAACATATGGTATCAGCTGGTAGATGATAGAACAAGTTGATCACCTCCGGTGAAAAAGGTACCAACTTTCCTCTAACCATAACTCTATCTTCTTCAGCCTCAAGGAGGTTTGCATAGAACTCTCTAACAACAAAAATAACTAAAACAGCAGAGAAACAACACAATTGTTCCCACTGTCGACGAACAATCAGATCTTCCATGGCTCCAACTGGATTCTTAAAACAATGCGCCTGAATCAGTTTTTGTGATTGAAACGCATGACTGTACCGATCCAAAGCCCTCAAACTTACAAACTATCTCGAATCGACAGGGCTCTTTCCTTTTCCTCTCTTCATTCTTGGTGCCATTCTACAAATTTTACAAATTCCAAGAATAACTTCAAATATCAAGTTTAAACTACTAAACTAAATTTCCAAAAGCACAAACTACACTTCCCATGCAATTTTCATAGATTTTTCCTCATTTTTCTCCATGAATAGTGACTTTTCAAATTTCTCCAAATGTGCTCAAACTACATGATGAAAATCCAAAATTTTTGCATAGAAGTAAAGCTCTTACCTCAAGGAACTTGGATCTAGCAAATTTCTCTTGATTCCACCAAGAAATCTCCAACTAAGATGTGCCCTAGCCTTCCAAATTGCGACTTTGAGAGGAAGAAGATGATGGGGCCTTAAAAATGATGATTTTTGAGTCAAAATTTCACTTTTAACCGTTCGCGAAGCGGTTTTTGTGAACCGACACTTAAGCGCTGGTAAGTGCCGCTTAGGCGTCTACCTCTCGGGTTAGCTGGCGCTTAAGCGCGAGATGTGGCGTTTAGGCGCCAGTGCATGATTTTCNCAAGAAATCTCCAACTAAGATGTGCCCTAGCCTTCCAAATTGCGACTTTGAGAGGAAGAAGATGATGGGGCCATAAAAATGATGATTTTTGAGTCAAAATTTCACTTTTAACCGTTCGCGAAGCGATTTTTGTGAACCGACACTTAAGCGCTGGTAAGTGGCGCTTAGACGTCTACCTATTGGGTTAGCTAGCGCTTAAGCGTGAGATGTGGCGTTTAGGCGCCAGTGCATGATTTTTAAGATTCAAATTTAAGTAAAATGCACTATTTGCCTAAGTATACCACCCATAAATGGTCTCATAACTCTTAAATGACTATTTTCAACTTCTTTAACTCTCCTCTCTCTCAAAATTATCCCATATAACTATTTCAATTTGAGGCTAAAAATAACATAAATTTTCACACAAAAAAATCTATATTAATTCACAAACAAGTACAAATACATTTAACACTAAATTCTCACTCCAAATAGTCTCAGATGAGAAAATTTCTATAATTACTTTTAACTCAAAATAGGACTTTCAATATTAATTTATTTAACTAATCAAAGTAAAATTTTTGCTCATGGGAAAATTATTGGAGGCTCTACTAGACTAAAGGACTACTTCGACAAAATTTTATAATATTTAATATTATATTTTAATTATCATAATTATTTATTGGNAAACAAGTACAAATACATTTAACACTAAATTCTCACTCCAAATAGTCTCAGATGAGAAAATTTCTATAATTATTTTTAACTCAAAATAGGACTTTCAATATTAATTTATTTAACTAATCAAAGAAAGATTTTTGCTCATGGGAAAATTATTGGAGGCTCTACTAGACTGAAGGACTAGTTGGACAAAATTTTATAATATTTAATATTATATTTTAATTATCATAATTATTTATTGATTTTTGTGATTTAATTAATTAGAAAATATGTTTTAATTTCAAAAATCATATTTTATATTTTTATTAAATCTCTGTTAGTTCAGAGAGCTTAGAGAAATAAGGTTTTCATTTTTATAAGTTTTATTTTATTTATTATAATTATTTTAATGAAAAATTTGAGAAAACACATTTTTAGCCTTTAAAAAATTATAATTAACTTAGTAAAAATAGGAAAAATTTTCTAATCAGTCCCAAATGATCAAAAAGCAATTAGAAACATTTTTGAATTTTTTTTTTTATATTTTTGCAATTTTTTAATTATTTTAAATTCAAAAATAAGCTAAAAAATACAGTATTTAATTATATATAAATTTTATTTTTCCTAAATGGTCCTCATCAGAAGGAACTAAGAAAACCACTTTTCATAATTTTTATAATTATTTTTAATTTATGATAACTATTTTAATACAAAAAATGTTATTTTACTTAGAAATTCAACTTTAGTGATAAATATACTCCAAATTGATTAAAAAATTTTACCGTTTATTAGTGTGATTATTCTTTATAATCTCGAACTGATTTTGTTAAATTTTGAATACTATTTTATTTATTTTAATTTTAGTAAGATTTTAGGATTTGATTAACTATAGTAATGTAAATAAAAATTTAAACTTAATTTACATCTTTGCTAGNAGCCTTTAAAAAATTATAATTAACTTAGTAAAAATAGGAAAAATTTTCTAATCAGTCCCAAATGATCAAAAAACAATTATAAACATTTTAGTATATTTTTTTATATCTTTGTAATTTTTAATTATTTTAAATTCAAAAATAAGCTAAAAAATACAGTATTTAATTATATATAAATTTTATTTTTCCTAAATGGTCCTCATCAGAAGGAACTAAGAAAACCACTTTTCATTATTTTTCTAATTATTTTTAATTTATGTTAACTATTTTAATACAAAAAATGTCATTTTACTTAGAAAATCAACTTTAGTGATAAATATACTCCAAATTGATTCAAAATTTTTACCGTACATTAGTGTGATTATTCTTTATAATGTGGAACTAATTTTGTTAAATTTTGAATACTATTTTATTTATTTTAATTTTAGTAAGATTTTAGGATTTAATTAACTATAGTAATGTAAATAAAAATTTAAAGTTAATTTACATCTTTGCTATGGTACTCTGACCACAGGGAAGCTACCAAAATAAGTTTCATATTTTTTTACTTATATTTTAATTTATATAATTATTTTAAGTAAAAATAGCCATCTAAGCTTGGAAATTAGGATTTCATGTATAGAGATGCTCTCTAACCTTAGAAAAATCAAAGAACATCCNCATATTTTTTTACTTATATTTTAATTTATATAATTATTTTAAGTAAAAATAGCCATCTAAGCTTGGAAATTAAGATTTCATGCATAGAGATGCTCTTTAACCTTAGAAAAATCAAAGAACATCACTATTAACATGATAAATCAACCCCTAAAATCTCAAGCCGTAGTGATTATTATTTACTTAATTAGAATTAAAATAACCCAAAGGGTATTTAATTAATAAAAAATCATAGGCACATTAAATATTTTTATTTGTATTCAACATTATTCTCTTATATTCACTCAATAACAATGTATTTTTAATTTGTTTTTATGATTTTTATACACAAATATATAGATTTTCTAAGTGATGGAATTTACTTAAATAAAAGTTCTTTAATTTCCTACTTAATCCAGTCACCCATCGCGTCATCCTTTGGCGCTCTGAAGCCCCACATGTCACCACGATATTGGATGCCGCAATCTATCTCAGCTGCCATGCAAGCTGCACTTTACATTCCGTCCTTCTGTCCGGCGCAATCTGGATTGTTCAAATGATACATGCGAAAATAGAAAACATTCGTTCATCTTCCCTNCCACGATACTGGATGCCGCAATCTATCTCAGCTGCCATGCAAGCTGCACTTTACATTCCGTCCTTCTGTCCGACGCAATCTGGATTTTTCAAATGATACATGCGAAAATAGAAAACATTCGCTCATCTTCCCCGATCATCCTAACATGAGAACTGTTCATACTAAAATATTTTGATCTCACTTGATACTAAGCCAAATCACTTAAGGTTTGTTCCAACACTTTCATCTAGTCGAGACAAACATATCTATACTGTTACATGCATATGAAATACATGTTCTCTACACAATTGATGAAACCAAAGGTGTTTTTTTATGGTTTTTGATATATACCTTTGCCCAAGAGGTCATGCTTCCAACCTCCATTAGGTGCTTATGGAACCTTCAATGGAGTTCAATGAACCTACTCGAAGTAATAGTTTGCTCTGATATCAGCTAANTGCATATGAAATACATGTTCTCTACACAATTGATGAAACCAAAGGTGTTTTTTTATGGTTTTTGATATATACATTTGCCCAAGAGGTGATGCTTCCAACCTCCATTAGGTGCTTATGGAAGCTTCAATGGAGTTCAATGAACCTACTTGAAGTAATAGTTTGCTCGGATATCAGCTACAAGTATGATTTTGATTGAAGGGTGGTGCGGCATTAGTCTAGAGGTGGGTTCAAGGGCTCAATAAAGGGGGATTTTGATGGGAAACTTCTTCATTTGGGCTGAGAAAACTTTTGGGTTGTTTAATTTAAGCTTTGGTGGAGTTTAATGGTACGCAAAAAACACCCTGGATTTTAAACTCAAAATTGAGCTCAGACAGTGGATCTTAGTGGGGGAAAATGGTTGGAATGAACTCAAGGCAGCTTGGAAAGGCTCTGAAAGCAAATTGACATAGTTTTCCCAAGGATTTTGGCACACTAAGAAATTGGCAAAAAATGGGAATTTTTATAGCCATGGCTAAGGGGAGGGTCTCAGACTCTGATTGGCTGGAGAAATAAGGCTGAGGTGGAGGGCTGAGCGGCGCAAGCATGCAATGGGGAAGTGCCACATCGGATGGGTTCAATTTTTGGTTTAAAGTAGAGAAGTTCCCCTTGGATTTGAGCTTTCCGGTCACTAGGGTGGCTAGCTAGAGGTGAGGTGGTGGATAGTGATCCCCTTTTTATATGACAGTATGATGTATGTGATTATATTCTTAATTTTTTCCTTACATATATTTCTTACTTTGCAACTACACCAAATTCTTGATCCCCGGCAATGATTCCAAAAACTTGATTTCAAAGCAAAAAAAAATAATTATTATAATTAAATATGGGATAGTATACCAGTATATGTATCGTTATCAAATAATGTAGGACTTTTTAATTAAGTTGTGAATATCAAACCCACTGTGAGAAATACAATATGTAACTAAACTAGAAGAAATTAGATAACAATATCTACTTTGAAAAATATTCTTACTCAAACTATAGATGTTATATAGGAATGAAAGTTCGATTATTTTTGTAATTTTTTTAATATTTGAAAATAATGTCAACAACTAACAAAATTTAACTAGATATTTATAAGATGAATGCAATATAAATAAAATATCTTTTTCCTTATCTTAAATTAGTAGCAAGTATAAGAATTTCATTGTGGAAGTATTCAAATTGTGTTGTGCTAAATAAGAGCAATATTATTTTTTACTCTTACTAGAGCTGCTATAAAGAACATTGGATAATTTAAAGTTTGAATAGTCTTGAAAACATACTAGTTAGAGAAGATACTAGCTCTCACTCTAGGGTTCCCTCTTGTCCCTCCACCTGGGTGACAACATCTCTTATCAAAACCTAAAACTATAAACCAATTTAGGGGCTTTATCCTGTTACTCTAAAGCCCTCTAGTTCTACATTCTTCAAAGTTTATTTTCCTATTTATTTACACAAAATCATATGAATTACATTCTCATCCGTACAATATCATGTGATTCTTATCATTAGTTGATTAAGATAATACCATATCAAATTGTACATGTTCTCACAACAAATATTAACATTTTATATGGCCAAATCTTGAAGTAAATGAAGTATAATGTTTAAAACAATCACAACTTATTCCAACATTAAAGGTTAATACTTCACACAACTTCTGTCCGATACTTAATCACTTATCATTTTAAGAAAGAAGATAGAGAAAACTACCCAGAATTCATGGAGAAAACACAACCACACTTAATTTTGATAGTAGAAATAATGCAATCAAACAAGAAGTCTTACTTAAAACCAAATGTAGTCACAAAGATAAAAACATATTTCAAATCCACTCCACCAAACTCTTGAAGTTCCTTTGAATCTCTTCTCTTCCATTATCTTGCAATACTTTCTACTGACTCACTACAACTCTTCTTCTTCTATATAAAAATGTGTACAAAAATACTATATACTTTAGGTGTATCAAAATCCCCCAAACTTAAAATATTTTTTGTCCTCAAGTGACACCGCAATATTTTAAAACCAAAATAAGTAGATTATGTAAGCAAATTTATTTAGGATATTCTAAAATTTTGATCTACAAATATAGTCGTCCAATTCAGAAAAAAATTTAGTACATGAGACCAACTTAGAGTTTGGAAATCTTTAATGTAAAGAAGTCTTAAAATATGAGTTCCTATCTAGTTCAGAAATATTTGTAAATTCTCTAAATATAGAGTTTAGACATTGTATCTTCTCCACTTAAAAATTTTTATTAAGAATAATTATACTTATTATATTATATCCTTAAGCTTAAGATTTTCTTAAGTCTTATACTTTAAAAAGATCAGATGTGGAAAAAATTTTTGAATAGGCACTAATCTTCAAGCTTCTCCTCCCTTTTTTAACTTTCTTTATATTTTTTTCTTTCTTTTTTCTTCTTTTTTTCTTTTTATTTTTCTATTTTAGGTGAGGATTACTATATTTGGATAGGCCTTTAATGATTTTTAATTCCACTTTCCTTTCCAAAAGCAAAGTTCTGATATATATCCATTATTTAAAAATATAATAATAATTTTGAAAATTATTTTCAATAGAAGAAATTTATGTATTGAAAATAGAGGTCTAACCCATCTAAATTTTTCAAAAAAAAAATACAATTTCTCCTAGTAAAGATAGTGACACAATATCTATCATTTCTAGACTAAAAATTTTTAACTTTAAGTTGTTCTTCATTACTATAGGTTTCAACTAAATTCTCTTACTCATTTCTATATTCAAAATTTTACTTCCTTAATAATACTTCATATACAAATTCATTTTTTTTTCAAATCAAAATCTAATTATTTGTAGAACTTTTGAAAATAAATAAAATTGAAGTTTTAGAAATTGTTTTTCATCCCCCCAAACTAAAACTTTTAATATGATAAAAAATTTTAGCATCATATTTATATATAAGCAGAAATGAAAACTAAAAATAACATTGTTAGAGGAATTTTCATATCCTAAATATACAAGTAAAAAAAATTAAAAATAAGAGTAAAATTTAATCGATGAAATCTTAATTTAACGTTAAAATATAGAGATTCATTAGACTCATATGCAGTGGAGGATAACATAAGAGCAAGCAAACACACTATAAGAAATTCACAACTGCAACATAAAGAAAATACCTGGCAGTACATTGAAAATTTTAAATATGAAGTTCTTAAGTGAAAGTTAGTAATATTCTAAACGTTCCTAAACTTCAGGATTAAGTTCAACACAAACTAACTAAATACACTAAACAGCATAATTAACATAATCACTACCATAGAAAAATTAGAACTACTCATAGTAGCATAAATACATCACAACAGTGTCTAACAAGATAAAACACAAATAATAGTAGCAATCAGGATAAGTACAACATAAAACAAATTAACTGTACACAAAAAAAAAACTACTACTCAAATTAATTCTCATCCTCATCATCATCACTGTTATTGTTGTCCCAAAAGGCAGTAGGCTCATATGATGGATATTGTGGATATGAAGGAAAAACTACACTTTGGTCACCTCTGATAAGGTTTCCAAAGATGAGTGAAATTTTTCCTCATAATCACTGTGTCTCCTCATATAACCAACCATATGATCTACCAAATTTTCCAAATTTAATACCTTATACACTGTATAATTGATGCTATTTAATATCCTTTGCATTAAGTGTGACCGCGAATCAGAACTAGAAGCCTGACCTTATAATTTAGATGCACGTGATGTAGAAGCATGAGAAGTAGAAGCACCTGAAATTCTAAAAAATCATCCTCTCCAGCCAAATATCAAATGTTTTGAATAAGATTTCACATTAACACTTGTGATGGTTTTTAGAGGCTGAAGTATCTCCTCCCAGCTATCGAATCTAAAACAAGCTTGCTCAGATAAGGAAATGATCAAGGATGTGAATCCCAAACATGTAGTAGTGGCAGTTATAGTAGAACTAATGATAGTTTGATAGATCAGAGATCCAATGTCAATCAGTTTAAACTAATGAATGCAATAGTTCAAGGTAGCTCTATCTCTGGTAACTTCGCTGAGGTGGTTGGTTGGTAGTTGACGAGCAAAAATAAATTAGTTCCACACTTTTGATATGACATCTAACTTTGACACAGGGAAGTTGACTCTTCTTTCATTTGTGATCTTCCACAGTCTTCTTCCCGATGTCAATGATGATATGATCTCATCCAACTCCTCCTCAGTCAAACTATAATTTGAATAAAAACACACCAGACTATGGGGCACCTGGTAAAATGCATTAATTACCTCGGGGGAGAAAGGCACTAATTTTCCTGAAACCTTGACCTGATCTTCTTTAGCTTCAGGGAGATTAGCCTAAAACTCCCAAACAATAGAAATTACATCCACACCAAAAAATAACAAAATCCTTCCCACTCTTGGTGAACAATTAAATCTTCCACTGCTCCACCTGAACCTTTAAAACATCACTCAGGAATCAGTTTTCTTGATTGTAGTGCATTGGTATACCTATCCTTAGCTTTCAAGCAAACGAACTTGCTTAAATTGAAATGGGACTTTCTTTACTCCTCTTCATTTTTGGGTCCATTTCTAAAAACCACATAAAATTCAGAATAAATCCTAAATTCATGACTAAATCACTAAAACTCAACTTCTAAAAGCTTAAACTATCATTTATATGTATTTTCCATAGGTTATTCTCAAAGTTTCACCATGAATAGTGTTTCTTTGCAAATCCCAATTATGCTCAAAATACAAGGTGAAAATAAAAAAAATTTACGTTGAAGTAAAGCTCTTACCTCAAGAAGATCAAATGTAGCAAATTTGGCTTGAATCCACCATGAAATCTTCCCTCTAGAAGAAGCCCTAACTCCTTACTCGTAAACTCTAAGGGAAGAAGATGATGTCAAGGTTGAAAATGGTCATTTTTGGGTTAATTTTTCATCTTTAACCGTTTGCGAACCAGTTTAAGTGAACTAGCGCTAAAGCGCGACTAGTTCAGTGCTTAGGTGACTACCTCTTGCGTTATCTAGCACTTAAGCGAGGGTTTTGGTTCTTATGCGCCAGTGCATGAATTTTGATATTTTCGATAAAAATGGACTCCATCGGGTGTTGTAACAGAATCGGGTTCTATTATCGAATCACTTTCTGCTTGTCAGTCAGAAGATGCTTTAGTAATCGATGTAGCTTCATCGGATGATGTAAGTGAAATGCACATCTAGCCTTAGTTAACCACTCCTAAATGGTGTTATAAATCTTAAAAATAATATTTTCCCCTTCAACTCTCCTCTTTCTCAAAATTCACCAATCTTTACTAATTTGATTGAACATAAAATAACACAAAATTTTACACACAAACAAACACTTATATAAATTTACAAACAAATACAAGCACTTGTGGTACATAATTTCTTAATCTAAAAAGTCTTTGATTAGATAATTCCTAAGCAAAAACACAAGTAAACTTAACACTAAAAACACATAAAAAAAACTTAACACTAACATCACAACACCTAACACAAACAAACACTAAACTTAGAACTTAATTCCACTCTCCTTCCAATAGAATGAATCCTAACCTTTCATTTATTTCATTTGGGCATTGAGAATATTGATCTGATATAACGGACGGTGGTGAAGAACTCTAGTTGAGTCTTCTTCAATCCATTTTTTTTTAAAATATATAGCCTTGTTCGATTTTTCTATAAAACTTGTGTAACTAAATTGCATCTTCATTTATCATCCAATATGCTCCAAATGTGTGTTAACCTCATTCACTTTGTTTTCAATTGAAGCCATGTCAACTTCAATCTTTGTGATCTTCTTTGCTATTCCTTCTATATTAACTGCTAGGAAACCGTGGTATAACTCTTGTGCACTTTGACTAATGAACTTCTTCTGCATGGCTTCCTTCTTTTTCTGTATATCAATCTCTAAAAATGATAATTTTTCAAAATCTTACTCTCTTCACTTAGATTTTATGGTTAAAATTGAAGTGGGCTGAGAATTTTATTCTTTCCTTTTTCTTTATAGGCTTCGGACGAAGCCTAAAACAACTAGACATGTTCTCAAAAAACTAAACCATGTAAAAACCCACTAAACCACATTTAAATTTTCTAGAAATGTAATTTAACATGTTTAATTAACTTCTGCACTTAAGTGGTGAATGTTGGCACTTAAGCATAAGTGCTTAATTCAGCACAGGTTAGCTTATCATCCAAATACTCAATCTAACATATCTAAGTCATCTATTAAGGTCTTAGAATCCTTACTAAATCATTATATATTCCATATAGTACAATAATTTTTCTTAATTAAACAAAAGAAGAATATTACATTCAAAACAAAAACATATTATAACTGTGGGTTGTCTGCCACAAAGTGTTTGGTTTAACATCGTCAGCCTGAAGTAAACATTGCTTATTATGGTTGACCCAACAACATAACATCATTTGATTTAAATTGATCCCCTAAAAACAAGAGTTTTAGCCTGTGACCTTTCAATTTGAATATTTTCTTAGTTTTAGAATCTTTGATATCTACAACATCATAGGGATTCTTTTATCACAACAAATGGGCTCATCCACCAAGATTAAACTTTGCCTGGAAATAATCTTAATCTTGAATTATATGATAAAACTTATTACCATGGCCTATAATTTTTAATAAGAATCCTCTGATCATGCCACATATTCATCTTTTCTTTATAAATCTTAACACTCTCATAAGATTCATTCCTTATCTCTTTAAGCTCATTTAATTGCAATAGTCTTTTATCACAAGCATCCCTCAAATATTAAACTCTTCAATATCCCAATATTATTTATGCTCAAGTTCAACTTGTAAATGATAAGCTTTCCTAAATATTAGCCTATATGGAGGCATTCCTATAAAATTTCTATATGCAGTCCTATAAGCCCACAAAGCATAATCAAGTTTGACTGACCAATCTATTTTTGTTGGATTCATAGATTTTTTTGATATTCTTTTAATTTCACGATTAGATAATTCAACCAAACCAGTTTTCTGAGGATGAAAAGCTATAGCAATTCGATGGTTTATAACATTAACATCATTCTCATCTCCCATTCAATTACAGTTGCAATAGACTTCTGGATCCATCGACTTCCAAGGAAGAAGCACTTTCTCCCTACTTTCATAACATACTTGTGTTTGACTGCATATTAGTAAAATAGTGGATGGATGCCCCAATCCAGTTGCAAATCAATTGAGAATCGAACCCAAAAGTGATTTCACAATTATTGCTCCAATATCAATAGGTTTTCAAGTTTGAATACATTAGTTCAGAATAGCACCCTCCTTTGTTATCTTGCTGATTTTCATAGTGGGAAGTAATTTCAATGCAATAAAGAAATTCCATGCCTTAGAACCAGGATTTAAAAATGATGAAGAAAACTTACATATCCATCATCTCTAGCCTCCCAATTTGCATCTTCATTTGTAAGGTACTGATTGATTTCATTTATTTTATCTCTCATAGGGGTAAAATTTGCGTAATGGAAAATATGCATATTTCCAATCACAAAAATCTCATTTATTCTTGAAGAAGTGAATTGCACAAACCTGCCTTGCACATAGACAATTCCTTTGTTGAATCTATCAAGAATTTCATAAAACTCTTCCACCACAGAGACAACTACAGCTGCAGTAGTGTAGCAAATCACTTCCCAGCGTCTCTACGCAATAATCTCTTCTACGAGTATTTGGTGCATCGAATCCTTGATTCACAAACCTCGTTTCTTTGATTAGCCTCTTCTTCACAAGGAAACGATCATGTAGCTTCTACGCATCTAAACAGATGAACTTTCTCTGGTTAAAAATTCCAAATCTAACTAATTTTTTAGAGTGAGGCACTGTTGGAATTGAAAACTAGTGACACTTCCCTCATTTTCCCCGTTAAAATTGACTTTAGAATTGGTATTTGAGAGTTATAAGGAGAATAACTCGTCAAAAATCGCCAAAAACTTCCATTTAAAATGTTTTAAGCCATTTTCATCACCTGCCTCTTCATGCGCAAATTCTGGTGCATCATGCACCAGCTCTCTGGAATATGTCACATTATGCGCCAATCTGGCACATCACGCATCAGTTCCAAAAAATTCTCCATTTTGATTTTGATCCAATAAATTCTCAAATTTTCCATACAATTATTAAATTAGATGTTGTTAAATAGTTTCTCAATGTCAAATTTCCTCAAATACATGGAATCTATAGAAGTACAAATATATTAATATATGTAAAATATTCCGAACAAGACTTAAAAACAAAATAATCAATGGTAAATATGGGTTGCCTCCCACAAAGCGCTTAATTTAATATCGTCAGCCTGGCATTTACAGTCTCTACTCTAGGTGACCTAACGTTACAATCTCCTTAAANATGATATGATCTCATCCAACTCCTCCTCAGTCAAACTATAATTTGAATAAAAACACACCAGACTATGGGGCAGCTGGTAAAATGGATTAATTAGCTCGAGGGAGAAAGGCACTAATTTTCCTGAAACCATGACCTGATCTTCTTTAGCTTCAAAGAGATTAGCCTAAAACTCCCAAACAATTGAAATTACAGCCACACCAAAAAATAACAAAATCCTTCCCACTCTTGGTGAATAATTAAATCTTCCACTGCTCCACCCGAACCTTTAAAACATCACTCAGGAATCAGTTTTCTTGATTGTAGTGCATTGGTATACATATCCTTAGCTTTCAAGCAAACANATGATATGATCTCATCCAACTCCTCCTCAGTCAAACTATAATTTGAATAAAAACACACCAGACTATGGGGCACCTGGTAAAATGCATTAATTACCTCGGGGGAGAAAGGCACTAATTTTCCTGAAACCTTGACCTGATCTTCTTTAGCTTCAGGGAGATTAGCCTAAAACTCCCAAACAATAGAAATTACATCCACACCAAAAAATAACAAAATCCTTCCCACTCTTGGTGAACAATTAAATCTTCCACTGCTCCACCTGAACCTTTAAAACATCACTCAGGAATCAGTTTTCTTGATTGTAGTGCATTGGTATACCTATCCTTAGCTTTCAAGCAAACGAACTTGCTTAAATTGAAATGGGACTTTCTTTACTCCTCTTCATTTTTGGGTCCATTTCTAAAAACCACAAAAAATTCAGAATAAATCCTAAATTCATGACTAAATCACTAAAACTCAACTTCTAAAAGCTTAAACTATCATTTATATGTATTTTCCATAGGTTATTCTCAAAGTTTCACTATGAATAGTGTTTCTTTGTAAATCGCAAANCTAAAACTCAACTTCTAAAAGCTTAAACTATCATTTATATGTATTTTCCATAGGTTATTCTCAAAGTTTCACCATGAATAGTGTTTCTTTGCAAATCCCAATTATGCTCAAAATACAAGGTGAAAATAAAAAAAATTTACGTTGAAGTAAAGCTCTTACCTCAAGAAGATCAAATGTAGCAAATTTGGCTTGAATCCACCATGAAATCTTCACTCTAGAAGAAGCCCTAACTCCTCACTCGTGAACTCTAAGGGAAGAAGATGATGTCGAGGTTGAAAATGGTCATTTTTGGGTTAATTTTTCATCTTTAACCATTTGCAAACCAGTTTAAGTGAAATAGCGCTAAAGCACGACTAATTCAAGGCTTAGGTGACTACCTCTTGAGTTATCTAGCACATAAGCGAGGGTTTTGGTTCTTATGCGCCAGTGCATGAATTTTGATATTTTCGATAAAAATGGACTCCATCGGGTGTTGCCACAGAATCGGGTTCTATTATCGAATCACTTTCTGCTTGCCAGTCAGAAGATGCTTTAGTAATCGATGTAGCTTCATCGGATGATGTAAGTGAAATGCACATCTAGCCTAAGTTAACCACTCCTAAATGGTATTTTAAATCTTAAAAACAATATTTACCCCTTCAACTCTCCTCTTTCTCAAAATTCACCAATCTTTACTAATTTGATTGAACATAAAATAACACAAAATTTTACACACAAACAAACACTTATATTAATTCACAAACAAATACAAGCATTTATGGTACATAATTTCTTAATCTAAAAAGTCTTTGATTAGATAATTCCTAAGCAAAAACACAAGTAAACTTAACACTAAAAACACATAAAAAAAACTTAACACTAACATCACAACACCTAACACAAACAAACACTAAACTTAGAACTTAATTCCGCTCTCCTTCCAGTAGAATGAATCCTAACCTTTCATTTATTTCTTCTGGGCATTGAGAATATTGATCTGATAGAACGGATGGTGGTGAAGAACTCTAGTTGAGTCTTCTTCAATCCATTTGTTTTTTAAATATATAGCCTTGTTCGCTTTTTCTATAAAACTTGTGTAACTAAATTGCATCTTCAATTATCATCCAATATGCTCCAAATGTGTCTTAACCTCATTCACTTTATTTTCAATTGAAGCCACGTCAACTTCAATCTTTGTGATCTTCTTCGCTATTCCTTCTATATTAACTGCTAGGAAACTGTGGTATAACTCTTGTGCACTTTGACTAATGAACTTCTTCTGCATGGCTTCCTTCTTTTTCTGTATATCAATCTCTAAAAGTGATAATTTTTCAAAATCTTACTCTCTTCACTTAGATTTTAAGGTTAAAATTGAAGTGGGCTGAGAATTCTATTCTTTCCTTTTTCTTTATAGGCTTCGGACGAAGCCTAAAACAACTAGACATGTTCTCAAAAAACTAAACCATGTAAAAACCCACTAAACCACATTTAAATTTTCTAGAAATGTAATTTAACATGTTTAATTAACTTCTGCACTTAAGTGGTGAATGTTGGCACTTAAGCATAAGTGCTTAATTCAGCACAGGTTAGCTTATCATCCAAATACTCAATCAACATCTCTAAGTCATCTATTAAGTTCTTAGAATCCTTACTAAATCATTATATATTCCATATAGTACTAGAATTTTTCTTAATTAAACACAAGAATATTACATTCAAAACAAAAACACATTATAACTGTGGCTTGTCTGCCACAAAGTGTTTGGTTTAACATCGTCAGCCTGAAGTAAACAATGCTTATTATGGTTGACCCAACAACATAAAAGCATTTAATTTAAATTGATCCCCTAAAAACAAGAGTTTTAGCCTGTGACCTTTAAATTTGAATATTTTCTTAGTTTTAGAATCTTTGATATCCACAACATCATAGGGATTCTTTTATCACAACAAATGGGCCCATCTACCAAGATTTAACTTTGCCTGGAAATAATCTTAATCTTGAATTATATGATAAAACTTATTACCATGGCCTATAATTTTTAATAAGAATCCTCTGATCATGCCACATATTCATCTTTTCTTTATAAATCTTAACACTCTCATAAGATTCATTCCTTATCTCTTTAAGCTCATTTAATTGCAATAGTCTTTTATCACAAGCATCCCTCAAATATTAAACTCTTCAATATCCCAATATTATTTATGCTCAAGTTCAACTTGTAAATGATAAGCTTTCCTAAATATTAGCCTATATGGGGGCATTCCTATAAGATTTCTATATGCAGTCCTATAAGCCCACAAAGCATAATCAAGTTTTACTGACCAATCTATTTTTGTTGGATTCATAGATTTTTTTGATATTCTTTAAATTTCACGATTAGATAATTCAGCCAAACCACTTTTCTGAGGATGAAAAGCTATAGCAGTTCGATGGTTTATAACATTAATATCATTCTCATCTCCCATTCAATTACAGTTGCAATAGACTTCTGGATCCATCGACTTCCAAGAAAGAAGCACTTTCTCCCTACTTTCATAACATACTTGTGTTTGACTGCATATTAGGAAAATAGTGGATGGATGCCCCAATCCAGTTGCAAATCAATTGAGAATCAAACCCAAAAGCGATTTCACAATTATTGCTCCAATATCAATAGGTTTTCAAGTTTGAATACAATAGTTCAGAATAGCACCCTCCTTTGTTACTTTGCTGATTTTCATAGTGGGAAGTAATTTCAATGCAATAAAGAAATTCCATGCCTTAGAACCAGGATTTAAAAATGATGAAGAAAACATACATATCCATCATCTCTAGCCTCCCAATTTGCATATTCATTCATAAGGTATTGATTGATTTCATTTATTTTATCTCTCGTAGGGGTAAAATTTGCGTAATGGAAAATATGCATATTTCCAATCACAAAAATCTCATTTATTCTTGAAGAAGTGAATTGCACAAACCTGCCTTGCACATAGACAATTCCTTTGTTGAATCTATCAAGAATTTCATAAAACTCTTCCACCACAGAGACAACTACAGCTGCAGTAGTGTAGCAAATCACTTCTCAGCGTCTCTACGCAATAATCTCTTCTACGAGTATTTGGTGCATCAAATCCTTGATTCACAAACCCTGTTTCTTTGATTAGCCTCTTCTTCACAAGGAAACGATCATGTAGCTTCTACACATCTAAACAGATGAACTTTCTCTGGTTAAAAATTCCAAATCTAACTGATTTTTTAGAGTGGGGCACTGTTGGAATTGAAAACTAGTGACACTTCCCTCATTTTCCCCGTTAAAATTGACTTTAGAGTTAGTATTTGAGAGTTATAAGGAGAATAACTTGTAAAAAATTGCCAAAAACTGCCATTTAAAATGTTTTAAGCCATTTTCATCACCGTGTCTCTTCATGCGCAAATTCTGGTGCATCATGCACCAGCTCTCTGGAATATGTCACATTATGCGCCAATCTGGCACATCACACATCAGTTCCAAAAACTTCTCGATTTTGATTTTGATCCAATAAATTCTCATATTTTCCATACACTTATTAAATTAGATGTTGTTAAATAGTTTCTCAATGTCAAATTTCCTCAAATACATGGAATCTATAGAAGCACAAATATATTAATATATGTAAAATATTCCAAACAAGACTTAAAAACAAAATAATCAATGATAAATATGGGTTGCCTCCCACAAAGCGCTTAATTTAATATCGTCAGCCTGACATTTACAGTCTCTACTCTAGGTGACCTAACGTTACAATCTCCTTAAGAACTGGTCTTTGACAATCAAAATATGGTTTCAATCTAAGCCCATTCACTTTAAATATCCTTCCAGTCTTAGGATCTTCAATATTAACAGCTCTATAGGGATATACTTTAACAATTCAAAATGGTTATCTCCAGCTAGACTTCAGTTTTCCAGGAAATAATTTCAATCATGTATTGTATAATAAAATTTCCTCTGCAGGCTCAAATTCTTTTTTTATTATCTTCTAATCATGTCATTCTTTCATTATAAATTCGAGCATTATCGTAAGATTCATTTCTAATCTTTTTAAGATCATTCAATCGCAGTAATCTTTTCTCACCAGCATCTTTCAAATAGAAATTAAATTCGTTAATAGCCTAGTAAGCTTTATGTTTAAATTCTACTAGTAAGTGACAAGTCTTCCCAAAAATTAATCTATACTGGGACATTCCTATATANCAATCTAAGCCCATTCACTTTAAATATCCTTCCAGTCTTAGGATCTTCAATATTAACAGCTCTATAGGGATAGACTTTAACAATTCAAAATGGTTATCTCCAGCTAGACTTCAGTTTTTCAGGAAATAATTTCAATCATGCATTGTATAATAAAATTTCCTCTGTAGGCTCAAATTCTTTTTTTATTATCTTCTAATCATGTCATTCTTTCATTATAAATTCGAGCATTATCGTAAGATTCATTTCTAATTTTTTTAAGATCATTCAATCGCAGTAATCTTTTCTCACCAGCATCTTTCAAATAGAAATTAAATTCGTTAATAGCCTAGTAAGCTTTATGTTTAAATTCTACTAGTAAGTGACAAGTCTTCCCAAAATTAATCTATACGGGGACATTCCTATAGGTGTCTTATAAGCTGTCCTGTATGCCCATAATGTAATATCTAATCTAGCAGACCAATCCATTTTATTAGGATTCACACTTTTTTCCAAAATTCTATTAATTTCACAATTAGATACTTCTACCAAATCACTAGTGTGAGGATGATAAGCAGTTGTAATTTTATATAAAAATTAAATTTCTCCATCAATCCTGCAATTATTGCATTCCTAAAATGACATCCTCCATTGGTAATAATTACTCTCGGCATTCCAAATCTTGTAAAATATTTTAATTAAACACTCCAAGCATCACATCAAAGTAAAGTGATTTCATCAATATATTTTGAAACATAATCCATTACAATCAATTTATATATATTCCTAAATGAATGTATAAATGGTCCCATAAAATTCAATCCCCATGCATAAAAAATTTCAATTTCCAAATTAAAATTTAGAGGCATTTCTTTTCTTTTTGAAATATTACCTACTCTTTGCACTGATCACATATTTTTATGAACATCATCTCATTATCAAATCTTTGCATTGTTTATACAAATAAGGGTCATCCCGAAAATAAGAGTTTGCATCATAAATGAATTTCTTTTCCTGTTGCTTTGTTAGTTCATATGGCGAAATATCACTAACAATATAATTTTTAATATCAGCATACCATGATATTTCCCTTCCTCTTACACCATAAAGCTGTTCATCAAGAAAGTTTCATTAATTTCTTTTTCCAAATCAAGTATTTCTTCTTATTCTAGCCTAGATAGATGATCAGCAATTTGATTATCAGTAACTTTCCTATCGACAACTACAAAATCCAACTCTTGCATCAAAAGTACCCATTGATTTAATCTTGGTTTCACATCCTTCTTTTGCATTAAATATTTAATAATTGTGTGGTCTGTATGCACAATGCATTTTGCTCCGACCAGATATGACCTTAATTTATCAAAAACATAAATGATTGTTAATAACTCTCTTTTAGTAGTGGTACATTTAATTTGAGAATCATTAAGAGTCTTACTAACATAGTATATGATATTAAAAATCTTATCATATCTTTGCCCTAATACAGTTACAATTGCATAATCACTAGCACCACACATTAATTTAAGAGATTTCTCCCAATCAGGTGAAACAATTATAGGAGCAGTGATCAATTTCTCCTTTAAAGTTTCAAAGGCTTTAAGGCAATCTTGGTTAAAGTCAAATTTTGTATCTTTTCCAGAAGTTGGCATAAAGGCTTTGTAGTTTTTAAATAATCTTTAATTTATCGCCTGTAAAATCTAGCATGTCCAAAAGAGCTCCCCACTCCTCTTATAGTAGTAGGTGAAGGTAGGCTTGATATAACCTGAATTTTTATAAGAACTACTTCCATGCTATTTTCTAAAATTTTATTCCCAAGATAATTTCTCCTACAACCATAAATTAACATTTTTCCCAATTTAATACAAGATTAGTATTTTTACATTATTCTAAAACTTTCTCTAAATGATTTAAACATATTTCAAATGAAGTTCCAAATACAGAAAAATTGTCCATAAAGACTTCAATCCCTTGTTCAATTAAATCACTAAAATTTGACATCATAAATCTTATAAATGTTGCATGTTCATTAGATAATCCAAATTTCATTCATCGAAAAGAAAAATTTCCATAAGGACTAGTGAATGTTGTTTTCTCTTGATCCTTTGGAGAAATATGTATTTGATGAAAACTGGTATATCCATCTAGAAAATAAAAATATTTGTGCCCAGCTAGCCTATCCAACATCTAGTCCAAAAAGGGTAAAGGAAAATGATCCTTTTTGGTGGACGAATTTAATTTCTATAATCTATACAGATCCACAATGGAGTGACTTATCTTGTTGAGATTAATTCATTATTCTCATTTGTCACTACAGTCACACCTCCTTGTTTTGGAACATAGTGAATTGGACTCACCAAAGCACTGTCTGAAATAAGATATATTATTCCAACATCTAACCATTTTAAAATTTATTTTTTAACAACTTCTTTCATCATAAGATTCAATCTCCTTTGAGGATCAGCTCTTGGTTCATGTTAATCTTCCAATTAATTCTATGCAGACAAATTGAAGGGTTGGTTCCTTTAATATAAGCTAACATCCATCGAAAGGCTTTTTTATATCTTCTCAAACTTTCCAACAACTATTGTTCTTACCTATCAGTTAATTTTGAGGACATTATAATAGGTAATGTAGATAAATCTCCTAAAAATGCATACTTCAAATGTGTAGGAAGTGTTTTAAGTTCTAGTTCAGAAGGTTTCTCAATAAAAATGCATTTAGATAAATCTCCTAAAAATGCATACTTCATCATTTTTGCTCCTTCATCATTTTTGCTACTCTCTGGTTTCTTCATCATTTTTCATCACTTAGACCCGAGGGTCGTCGACCAGTTAAGTCACGTCTGGGTCCGAGAATTTTGCCAACTACTAGTTACAAGGATTTCCTTAAAACTCTGAAGGAAATGATTAAGGGGTTGCCCAATACTTTATCTGGTCTACACCATGGGGAGCATACTTTTCCTGGACAAACTAATGTTCCTACCAAGACACTCCATCTCAAGACATCGCTGTCCAAGAAAAGGGTATGGATATCCAAGGTTGCTGTACCGATACAGTCCAGTAGGCCCGTAAGGTAAGATCATGGAACGAGGTACAAAGTTTTTGACATTGTCGCAGCAATGGCCAGTGAGATGGAGGAACAAGTGGAAGATATCCAGCCAAGTCCTCCAGATCTCAAAATACTACAATAATCAATAATCGAATAAAAGGTCAAAAATTTCAGGGTTGAGATTTCTGAATTAGCCTGGGAACATGGAGTTTTCATTGATGATGATGATAAATATTTTAACTTCAATAATTACCTTAAGGAAGATTTTATGGATATCCATGTCATCAAGACCAGAGCTATTGCATCTACGCGCGACACTCAACCTCTCGTCAAATAGAATGTCGTAGATGAGCTGCATAGGGTTGTTTTCCTAAGGGATGAACAAATCAACCAAATGGAGAAAAAAATGAAAGAGATGGTTGTTGCCATGACCACCATGGACACAGTTCAAGGACAATCTCAACCACCACAGTTATCCTCTTCAGAAGTCAATCAACCGAAGATTATACATATTACAGACAAAAAGAGAGAAGTTTCGTCAACAAATAGAGATGAGCAACAAAAGAAGGATTCTCCATCCAGCGCCATGCATGAAAAGGAATTTAAGCAAATGATCAAGCAAGTTCGGGAGGCCTTAGCTAAATCTAAGGGTGGTGCATTGATTTTGAAGAATAGACCCTACATGGAGGAGTTTGATGTTGTGCCATAACATAAGGTTTTGTGTCCTTAAACTTTAAGATATTTTATGGGACTAGAAATCCCAGGAAACACATTGCACATTTCCGAGCCAGTTATGGCAATACAAGAGGAAATGAAGCCTTCCTTTTCCGACAGTTTGCTAGCAGCCTATAAGGAATCGCTTTTGATTGGTATGTGGAATTACCCAATAATTTAGTTAAGGCATCCACAAAGTTAGAACAATTGTTCATGAAAAGATTTATCAGATTGCAATATCATGTGTTTATTGGAGATCTCATAATGGAAAAATAAAAGACTAATGAGACTTTAGTAAACTATATTTTGAGGCGGAGAAACCTTAGTATGAAATGTGAACCTCAACTACAGGAACATCTGCACTTGTGATCTTAATCAAAATCATTCATGGGACAGTGGCTTTCATGCTCAAGGGACTCACCATCAAATCCTTCAAGAATCTACTCAGCAAGGCTAAAAATCTTCAAGAAGAAGTCAAACATATGGATTCTCATAAGAAGTCCGAGATGTCCAAGATGACTAGAATATTTGAAAAGAAGTC
The DNA here is from genome assembly GCA_002079205.1 of Phalaenopsis hybrid cultivar. Classification (NCBI taxonomy): domain Eukaryota; kingdom Viridiplantae; phylum Streptophyta; class Magnoliopsida; order Asparagales; family Orchidaceae; genus Phalaenopsis; species Phalaenopsis hybrid cultivar. The sequence goes on along the minus strand of JXCR01137735.1, from coordinate 47,061 downwards.
TGAAACAGTGGCAACTATCGATAAATGAAAGCAAGCTACGAAGATACATGCAGAAAATCCTCATCAGTCATCATCACAGCATGCTCAACAACCGACACAACAGTATGGCCAGTCTAGCCAACAACCATCTGAAGGAGGATCATATCAAATAGAAAACAAGAAAATGTCCAATTGGAAATGAAGGAAAGTGGTGTATTCCTTCAAAGACGAAGATGTACCCAAAATGTTCAAAAGTCTGATGAAAAAGCCTGAATTCAGATTACCAGATCCAAAGAAACCGTAAGAGGTTGATAAAAAGGATCAACCAAATTATTGCTCGTATCACAGATTGCTTGGACACAATATAGAGGAATCTTTCATCTTTAAGGTTTGCTCTAGAAGAACCTAGAAGAAGGGAATATAACGATCCCGGATGAATATTTAAATGAACCTGAAAAGGGTTCCATAAATATGATTTTGGCTTAGACACTAACTCCCTTTCCACTCTCATATGGGATGGATTTGGGCTACAGAGCTTTCCTTCTTAATGTGACTCAACCTTCTGAGATAGGTGTAAGACTCCCTTACATGGAACACAACATCATTTTCTCAACCATTTGAGATTAATATAAGACTCCCCTTTCAATGGGATAATGACATCCAATTCTCTACACAAATCTTCAAGATTGGAGTAAGACCCCCGTGAAAGGAACATCACATCTTATTCTCAACCTTCTTAGATTGGTATAAGTCCCCCTTGAATGGGACCACATGATCCATATCTCTACACACATCTTCAAGATAGGAGTAAGAATCCTCTGAATGGAACATTGCATTTTATTCTGAACCTACTGAGATTGTTGTAAGGCCCCCTTGAATGGGACCACAAAATCCAATTTGCTACACACGTCTCCGAGATAAGAGTAAGACTTCCCCGAAAGGAACATTGCATCCTATTCTCAACCTTTTGAGATTGGTGTAAGAACCTCTTGAATGGGACCACAACATCCAATTCTCTACACACATCTTCAAGCTTGGAGTAAGGCTCCCATGGAAGGAACATCACATCCTATTTTTAACCTTCTGAGATTAGTGTAAGACCCTCATGAATGTGACCACGACATCCAATTCTCTACACACATCTTCGAGATAGGAGTAAGACTCCCCTAAAAGGAACATCACATCCTATTCTCAAACTTCTGAGATTTGTGTAAGACCCCCTTGAATGGGACCATGAAATCTAATTCTCTACACACATCTTTGAGATTTGTGTAAGACCCGTTTGATTAGGACCACAACATCCAATTCTCTACTCACATCTTTGAGATAGGAGTAAGACTTCCCTGGATGGAACATCACATCCTATTCTCAACCTTCTCAGATTTGTGTATGACCCCCTTGAAAGGGACCACGACATCCAATTCTCTACACACATCTTTGAGATAGGAGTAAGACTCCCCTGAATGGAACATCGCGTCCTATTCTCAACCAGCTGAGATTGGTGTAAGACCCCCTTGAATGGGAACACAACATCCAATTCTCTACACACATCTAAAAGATAGGAGTAAGACTCCCCTGAATAGAACATCACATCCTATTCTCATCCTTTTGAGAATGGTGTTGTTGACCTCACTTTTGGTTGAGGTCTAGAAACTTCTTTAGTAGCCTAGGTCTAGCCATAGGACTTTCCTATTGACTAGTCTTAGAAAACTAGAAAAGGTACCCTCACCATTAGAAACTCAAAACTCTTTTCTTTACTCAACTTGAAGTTCCACATATTTAGAAGGTAAGATCATTATGGGGAAGCTCAAGAAGAGTTCCTATAGTGTTACTTGGCCTTAGAATTGACCCTGGGTGTTGATTCGGAGCTAAGGTACACTATACCCTCACCATATCTTCACGATACCCTTACCATACCTTGGCTAAGAGCAATATATGAGGACCCAAAATGGGATTTCATTGGTCTATGACTCATTTAATATGGTTCTCTATCCAATTGCACTTGAAATGCCCACTTGGTTTTTTGCCCCTAGGCACCTCCAAATTACATAACTGCCCTTGGGACCCAAATTTGGCCAAAATTCTCAAATTTTTGCCAAAATACCCAAAATTGATCAAAAATTATTCCAAACACTTTGAATATATCCACATTTGCCAAAATTGATAAAAATTTCCAAAAAATGGCAAAATTACCAAAATGCCCCTCCATGGCCCAAAAATCCAAAAATTCCACAAATTCCCAAAAAATCCCAATAAATCCAAAATATTCCCAATTTCATTTTGTCCCACTACACCATGATCTAATTTGGTCAATTTGACCACCAAAATATTTCCAATTTCATTTTGTTCAACTACACCTTGGTCCAATTTGGTCAATTTGACCATATTTGACCAAAACCCCCAATTAGCCCCAATATTGGCTAACACCCCAAATCTCAACAATTGAATGCCTTAAACATCAAATTGACATCCAATTTTTGTTCAAAATCCTTTATAAGGTCATTTGTGACCAAATACAACAATTAATTTGAGCTTAGCCCAAAGCTAGCTCAAGTTTGACCCAAGTTTAGCCCTACATGCTTAATTTAGGTCTAAAACCAAAACCCATCAAAACCCATTCAAATTGACCACCAAATCAACTTCAAAAAAAAATTTCATCCTTCATGAAAATTATTCATTATTATATTTTACACCAAATAAAACAATTAATTTGAGATTAGCCCAAAGCTATCCCAATTTTGACCCAAGTTTAGCCCTACATGCTTAATTTAGGTCTAAAACCAAACCCATAAGAACCCATTCAAATTGACCATCAAATCAACTTTAAAACAATTTTCATCTTTCATGAAAATTGTTCATTATGATGTTTTACACCAACCGCAACATTTAATTTGGACTTAGCCCATGGCTAGCCCAAGTTTGACCCAAACTTAGCCCAACATGCTTAAAATGGGTCAAAAATAAAAAAATCCACCGAATTGATTAACGAATTGACCTCAAAATGACTTTCACTCTTCATGAAAGTTGTTCCTCATGGTCTCTTACACCAAATTACATATTTAATTGGGCCAATTCGCATGCCTAACCTCATTCAAACACAAGATTTGGTCATATGCACCATTTTGGACTTATGGTCAAATCCAAACCAATTGAGCTTGGTATGGTCAAATGAGCCTTACTCTTACTCATCTTAGACTCTAGGGTTGAGTTTAAAGCCAGCGACAAACCCTTGGTTAAGCTTGATATTTATCTCATGGGTAAATTTTTTTAAAAAAATTCTTAAAGGGATAATAAACAGGTTAAATCAATGTACTTGCCATAACACATGTCCATACCCTATGGTGCCATTTTTACTGAGCATCATAAGCTTTAACCATGATCCAACCCTTGGTTAGCCACCTTAACCCAAGCTAAAGCCCAAAATCGTGAGCCCCCACATGACCAAAACCCAAACTCATGCCAAGAAGCCACCTGAGTCCAAATTGAGCTGAGGGATCCTCTGCTTGACACCTAAGCAGTGAGGCTAACCCTTCAATTGGCCAGCTAAGCCTTCCCTTAGCCAATTTCTATAAAATCCACCCCCACGGCCATGAATAGTGTGTGGTAAAACATTTTTAATGAGGCCTTCCAAACTCCTCAGAGAGCTTCCCTGAGAGACCCTTAGTTCATTCCAATCCATTTCCCCCTCTCAAATCCACCATGGCAATCCAATTTTGAGCTTGAATTCCTGCCCGAAACCAAGACAAATTCTAATCTCAACCTACACAACACCAATCCCCCAATAGATTATCCCTACACCTTCACAATAGTGAAAGAAGCCAAACCCCCTTCAATTCCCTCTGTGAAATAGTCTCTACCATAGCTCTCAACCAAGACCCAAAATCGGTCTTGATCAAAATAATACATAGGCTTTACACCAGAGCCAGAGGCTTCATCCCTAAACTCTTTGGGATCTAACGAAGGTGTGAAGAATCTCTGATTGAGGCTAAACCTCTCGGAGCAAAGATATAACTCACTTACTTTCCCGAGCCTTCGCGAGCTCTACATTTACAATGGTTTGATTTCATAGCATGTTTACCATATAGATGTATTCGTCTCTTCAAGATGAACATTTTAAAAAAATAATCATCAAAATCCATTAAGAAATGAGAGAGATATTAGGATTTTAAAATGGACGGCTCTCGGTTAAGGCCATCGGGGACGATGAACGGACGTCGTCCATCTTTTCGTGTATTGAATGAACGACGGAGATCAAGCCGGATGATCATCCAAAACGAAACAGCAGGACGCGTGGCAGCTGACTCAGAAGGCGGCGTCGAATAAGAGCGCGCCGCGTGGCTTTTTGACAGATCTGAGGATCCAGTCAGCCCGCAGTTTGAATAAATAAAAAGGATATTTAATAAATTCAAAAAATAGCTCTTAAACTTCAAAAATCCATATCTTTGCATAGAAAATTCATAAAAATAAAATAAAAATACCCTCTTGCTCAGTGAACAGAGGAGAACCATGTGAAATTATTTTCACATTAATTTGATGCATAAATTATTTTTAAAAAATGAATTAGGGTTAGGGGTTTTTCAATTCTCCATTCATATGGGATTCTTACCTTGACCCCAAATTTTTATATTTTGTAGTTTCTGTCTAGACGCACAATTTGAGTATTTTTCCAAAGGCATAAGAGATCTCTAGACAGAGATCTTAATTTTCTATGCTTTTATGTATTTTCTATTCAAATAATTATAAAAAATTGTATGTGGCTTAAAAAATTCTACAAAAATTCATATAAGTTCCTATGGCCAGAGTAGTCTTAGGAAATTATAATTTTTAAGAATTAAAACATCACTGTTTTGAGCAAACTCTAATCTGCTTAAAACATTTAATTTGAAGCACACAAAAATCAAAATCACTTGATTTTTGTTTTCCACTATGGCTCATGAGTGAGAGAACTTACCATAAAAATTTCAAGTTATTTCAAGATCATTTAACATTTTTTATTGATTTTTAAAGGTGACCATCACATTTGAAACTTAAATGATTTTTAAATATCAAAATATAATTTCAAAAATTACCAAACTTAGTTTNTTGTATCCATGCAGTCAGACATCATTGTTGGCCAATAATATCCGAGTCTTTTGATTTTCATTTTCATCTTTGATCCTGACTAGTGAGCACCACACAATCCGACATGTATCTCTTTGACAATATCCTGTGCCTCGGCTCTGCTCAAACACCGTAGCCACATTTGATCAAACGATCTCCAACATAGAACACCATTTATGAGAGTGGAACCGTAGCCACATTTGATCGAATGATCTCCTATAGAGAACACCATTCATGAGAGCATATGAAAGTCTCTTTGTAATCTGGTTTGCCTCGGACTTATCCTCTGGCAGCTTTCCAGTATGCAAATATTATGGTTTGTCTCGGACTTATCCTCTGGCAGCTTTCCAGTTGCAAATATTCTATTAATGGCTTCTGCCAATCTTCGTTGATATTTACAATCGCATTTATTGTGTCTTCTTCTTTTTCAAGTTTATGTAGGGTTTCCATGTCAATCTTGGATAGAACTTATCTGCCCTGTACTATGATTTCTATGGAATCCTCCGAGGGACATGCCAATTCTTTAGCGAGTTTTGCTAGAGCATCGGCATGCGCATTATCTACCTGAGGAATCTGATAGAAAGTCACGTTGGGAATCTGCTTTAGTAGTTTCATCGTGTACTAGTAATATTCTGACAGTCTGGGCTTCAAAATTTTGTATTGTCCAGCAATTTGTTTAATGATAAGTCGGGAGTCACCGTATATGGTAATATCTTTTATATCCATTAAAATTGCCAACTCTAATCCTGTAATCAAAGCTTCGTATTCTGCTTCATTATTGGTGCAAGGCTCTATTAGGTGGTACGAGAATCTCAACATACCCTTATCTGGAGTGATGAAAATCAAACCAACTCCTGCTTTTCCTGGTATGATTGTGCCCGAGTCCTTGTCATTTTTTGCTGAAGAAGCACCGTCGAAGTACATCTCCCAGTGCTGTTCACTAGAGAAATCTGTTTGTAGAATTTATTCATCTGGTAACTCGTCATTGAGAAGGGACCCAGNGGATTTAATAAAAATAAAATAATATTTAAAATAAAAACCTAATTTTTAATCCTTTTTTTAATAATTTTAATANAAAATTTACCATAAAAATTTTTAAGGATTTGGAAATCATTTGATATCTTTAATTGATTTTTAAGGATCATCATTAAAGTTAATACTTAAATGATTTTTTAAAAAATCAAAATATAATCACAAAAATTATGAAACTTAGCTTTTTGAGTTCTGTGATATCAGGGGAATTAACTAAAAATAAATATATATTTAAAATAAAAACTTAATTTTTTAATTATTTTCAATAATTAAAAAGAATAAAAAATCGTAAAAAATACTAAACCCATGGAAATGTTCTAAATTATTTCCTAAACACTTAAGAATCATTGGAATATTTTTTTAAGGTCTAAAATNTAAAAATTACAAAAATCACAAAGATCATAAAAATATTCTAAGTCACTTCCTAAACACTTAGGAAAAATTAGAATATTTTTCTTGAATTCTAAAATAAAGATATCTATTTTTGAACCTTAAATTAATTTTTTAAGGTTAAAAAATGGAATTTTCACAAAATAATTCTAAAAAATCAAATAAAAAAATAAAAAAATACAAAATAAATTTCCCTGGGTTCTNTTTTCACAAAATAATTCTAAAAAATCAAATAAAAAAATAAAAAAATACAAAATAAATTTCCCTGGGTTCTCTAACCTCAGAGAGATCTTCCAAAANTTAAAATATTTTATTTTTATTAAATTCCCCAAAACTTCAATTAATTTTAATAAATCACAAAAAATACAAAAAATTATGAAGTTTTGGACTAATGACTTTCTAGTCTAGGGCTAGTTCATTNAATAAATAGGGGTATTTAATAAACTCAGAAAATAGCCTCTAAACTTTAAAAATCCATATCTTTGCATAGAAATTTCAT
>JXCR01137735.1:15946-33762 GCA_002079205.1 Phalaenopsis hybrid cultivar | reverse complement strand
GGATGGGATACAGCATGGAGCAAATCCTCCAAGAAAATGATAAAACAGATCCAGAACGCTTCTNTACAAATAAGGGTCATCCCAAAAATAAGATTTTGCATCATGAATGAATTTCTTTTCATGTTGTTTTGTTAGTTCATATGGTGAAATATCACTAACAATATAGTTTTTAATATCAGCATACCATGATATTTCCCTTCCTTTTACACCATAAAGTTGTTCATCAAGAAAGTTTCATTAATTTCTTTTTCTAAATCAAGCATTTCTTCCTATTCTAGCCTAGATAGATGATCAACAATTTGATTATCAGTAACTTTCCTATCGACAACTACAAAATCCAACTCTTGCATCAAAAGTACCCATCAATTTAATCTTAGTTTCACATCCTTCTTTTGCATTAAATATTTAATAATTGTTTGGTCAGTATGCACAATGCATTTTGCTCCAATCATATATGACCTAAGTTTATCAAAAACATAAATGATTGTTAATAACTCTCTTTTAGTAGTGGTACATTTAATTTGAGCATCATTAAGAGTCTTACTAACATAGTATATGACATTAAAAATCTTATCATATCTTTTCCCTAATACAGCTGCAATTGCATAATCACTAGCACCACACATTAATTTAAAAGGTTTCTCCCAATCAGGTGAAAACAATTATAGGAGCAGTGATCAATTTTTCCTTTAAAGTTTCAAAGGCTTTAAGGCAATCTTGGTTAAAGTCAAATTTTATATCTTTTTCCAGAAGTTGGCATAAAGGCTTTGTAATTTTTAAATAATCTTTAATTTATCGCCTGTAAAATCTAGCATGTCCAAAAGAGCTCCTCACTCCTCTTATAGTAGTAGGTGAAGGTAGGCTTGATATAACCTGAATTTTAACAAGAACTACTTTCATGCTATTTTCTAAAATTTTATTCCCAAGATAATTTCTCCTACAACCATAAATTAACATTTTTCCCAATTTAATACAAGATTAGTATTTTTACATTATTCTAAAACTTTCTCTAAATGATTTAAACATATTTCAAATGAAGTTCCAAATACAGAAAAATTGTCCATACAGACTTCAATCCCTTATTCAATTAAATCACTAAAATTTGACATCATAAATCTTTTAAATGTTGCATGTTCATTAGATAATCCAAATTTCATTCATCGAAAAGAAAAATTTCCATAAGGACTAGTGAATGTTGTTTTCTCTTGATCCTTTGGAGAAATATGTATTTGATGATAACTGGTATATCCATCTAGAAAATAAAAATATATGTGCCCAGCTAGCCTATCAAACATCTAGTCCAAAAAGGGTAAAGGAAAATGATCCTTTTTGGTGGCGGAATTTAATTTCTATAATCTATACAGATCCACAATGAAGTGACTTATCTTGTTGAAATTAATTCATTATTCTCATTTGTCACTACAGTCACACCTCCTTTTTTTGGAACATTGTGAATTGGACTCACCAAAGCACTGTCTGAAATAAGATATATCATTCCAACATCAAACCATTTTAAAATCTCTATTTTAACAACTTCTTTCATCATAAGATTCAATCTCCTTTGAGGATCAGCTCTTGGTTCATGTTAATCTTCCAATTAATTCTATGCATACAAATTGAAGGGTTAGTTCTTTTAATATAAGCTAACATCCATCGAAAGACTTTTTTATATCTTCTCAAACTTTCCAACAACTGTTGTTCTTACCTATTAGTTCATTCTGAGGACATTCTAATAGGTAATGTAGATAAATCTCCTAAAATGCATACTTCAAATGTGTAGGAAGTGTTTTAAGTTCTAGTTTAGGAGGTTTCTCAATAGATGAAATCAAATTCTTATTACTTTTTGTAGGGTCTAACATTTCAAATTTTTCTTGAACAAAATTCAAATCTTCTTTACTCACTTCCATAGATTCATCATGAATTTTATCCTCATCTTGATATTCCAAATATTCTTTTTCAAATTCTTTTTCGAATGACTTCTTAAAATATTCATGACTTAAATATTTGTTAATATCCATTCTGAAGCATTCAATCTCTTGCTCTTTTGCAGGGTTTCTCATTGATTTTGCAATATTAAATCAATAACTCTCATAAATAGTTTTCTTTTTTGCACATATATCAAAGCTCTTCAAGTGGCAAGGAATTGTCTTCTTAAAATGATAGCAGTTTCCTTATCTTCCTTCATATATAATACAATAAAATCCAGGGGAAAGATACATTTATCAACTTTTACCAAAACATGTTCTATAACTCCTTTAAGATAGGTAATCCAACGATCAGCTAACTGTAGAGTTACAGTTGTAGGTGAAATATCTCCTAAACCCAACCTTTTGAAAATTGATAAAGGCATAAGATTAATACTAGCTCCTAAATCACATAAAGTTTTTGTAAAAAATCTTTCACCAATAGCACAAGGAATAGTAATACTTCCATGATCTTTAAGTTTTTTAGGAAGCTTCTTTTGAAATATAGCGCTACACTCTTCATTAAGTACAACAATCTCATTATCTACAAACTTCTTCTTCTTATTAAGTACATCCTTCATGAACTTCACCTAGCATGGCATTTGTTTCAAGGCTTCAACAATGGAATTTTTATCATCAATTTCCTTAATATCTCCAAAAATTTTGGAAAGTGGTTATCTCTATTTTTCTGCCTCAATCTTTGAGGAAATGGAGGTGGTGGTCTTTCTTTAGTTATTTTCAATGGTTTAATAGGACATTCTAACTTAAAATGAGATTCTTCACCAGATTTTTCATTTTCGACTTCACCTTTTTCAGCTTCAACATCCACTTCTTTTTTAACACTATTTTCCAATTCTTTTTCACTTCTCAGTTGAATAGCCTTAAATTGCTCTTTGTTCTGATTTTTAGGATTTACTTCAGCATTACTAGGCAACGTTCCTGAATGTCTATTGCTAAGTGCGATATCAATACATCCCAATTGATTTTTCATATTTTTAATTGCAGCACCTTGACTATGTAATTGGCTTCCCATTTGTAATATCAATTCTTCCGTTGACAATTTTTTCTCCTTACTCTGCAAATTATTAAAACTTAGAAAGTAATAAGGTTTATAGTTTTGATTTCCTTGATTGTTGGAGCTTTTCAATGGGATTGCAGTGTTGTTTCCCCATTACAGATTTGTGGCATTAGAGTTATTGTTACTCAAACTAAAATTTGGATGATTCTTCCAACCATGTTTATAATAGTTGGCATAAAGATTATTAGAATGATTATTTATTGCATTTAAGGTCTCACAAGATGATTGAGATTCTATCATTTGTCCCAATGAGTTTCTCTCAACCACAAGTGATGTCTGAGAATAATTCATTCCAAATTGATCTATCTTCTTTCATATAGTAGATATTTGGGCAGCTAACATAGATATTGCATTAGAATCATGAATACTAGCTACTCTTTATCATTGAAAATTATTAGTAGCCATCTCTCCAATTAAAGAATATACTTTGTCAAATGGTTTTGACATTAATGATCCACTAGCAACAGCGTCAATTATCAATCTAAGAGATCCAAACAATCTATAATAAAAAGTTTGAATTACTAACAAATATGACAACGCATGATGTGGACACTTCCTAAGGAGATCTTTAAATCTTTCCCATGCTTCATAAATTGATTCTCCTTCAAACTAACAAAAAGATGTAATATCATTTCTAAACTTACTACTTTTTGAATGTGAGAAATATTTAGATAAATATTTTGGTGATAAGTCTCCCTAATTTCTGATAGATCTAGGTGCTAAGAAGTTTAACCACATCTTAGCTTTATCCCTTAGTGAAAAAGGAAAAAGTCTAAGTCTAACGACATCATTCGACACTCCATAATATTTAAAAGTAGCATACAATTTTTAAAAACTAGCAAGGTGAAGATTAAAATATTCAGTTGGTGTTCCCTCAAATAGATTATATTGTACCATTTGGATAATATCAAGTTTATGCTCAAATGAATTGGCAGCAACAACAGGTTTTTGTATACTCAAATGATTTACATCTACTGTAGGCTTTGCATAATCTCTTAAAGGTCTCTGATGATGTTCATTTTAATTTTCAGCATTACTTATATTGTAAGCCATTTTCATAATATGATCTATCTCTTTTTATTATTTTTGAATTTTTTTTAATAGTTCCTACTAACTCAAAATTGTAAGGCTCTAAATCTTCAGATCTTACACAACGCATAAACAAACACAGTAAGTAATTAAAATAAGCAAACGAACGAAAATATGACATATTCAAACTGAACTTCAAACACACTTATTTTAAAAGAAAAAAAAATAATTCAAATTATAAAATACATTACTACTACTTTCTGTTATTTCTCTGACAACAGCACCAAAAACTTGATGCGGGTGGATTTAGTATGTTTATTTTGCAAATATCTTTCAATATTACAAAATACACACTATAGATACAATAGTAAATGTGCAAATTAATCCTAACAAACATAACTTTAATGAAAATAGTTTAATTTTTTAAAACTTTTTAAACTGACAAATCCCCTAAAAATAACGCAAGTATACGTATCGCTCAAATAGTAAAAGGCTCTAATGGAGTCTTAGATATCGATCCCACAAAGAAGTTGGAAATGCCTATTAGTAAATTCTTAATATTATATTGTGAACTACAATTTTTAACTGTAGAAGTGAAGTGCTAAATTTGACTATAAAGTAATAGAGTGAATGTTAAATAAAATACAGTAAAAAGACAAAATTAATTAAACTAATTGCTAAACTTTCAAAAGTAAAATTACAAAAAATAAACATAGTTTTTGTGATGAAGAGTTCAAATTTAAGGAAACATCCTTCCCCTTTACAATGAGTATATGGATTGTGAAGAAATTAAAATCATTTGGAAAAATATATATAAATTATTTTATGCCAAATAGGAGCAATCTTTTTCTTGACCCTCTTTTGAGTGTATAAAGAACATTGATTAATGTAGAGTTTGATCCCTAATTCTATGTTTAGTCTGGGAGGATACCGACAACCACTCTAAAGCTCCCACTATTCCCTCACCAGAGGGCTAACAATCTCCAATCAGTTTCCAATCAACTGGATCAAATTGGAGATTTTAATCTCACCTTAAAGTCTCCAATTATTCATTCAACAAAGTAAATTTCCCTATTTATTTTCACTCAATTCCAAGGATAAAATCCTCTCCCATGAAATCAAATGTGGTTCTCTCCATGTTGTAGAAATCATAACCCTTTTGAAACATATGTTTCTCAACATATTTTAACAATTCAATTGGCCATATCAAAAAGTAAATGAAGATCGAAGTTTAAATCATCACAAATTATTAACCTTTAAAACCGTATAAAACAAAATCAATTCTTCATAAAACCATATCTCAAAGTAGGGAGAACAATAAAGAATACCACTCAGAATTCATGAGAAGGATATGATTAACATGGATTTCATAAATAAAAAAAAAGTATACAAAATAAATGAAATAAAAGACAACTTATCTCACAATCCTTCCCAAGCAAATCACTAGAAGTTCTCTTCAAGCCTTTCTCTCCTTACAAGTGCTCTCAATTCTCTCTTAGATGTATAATGAAGAAGAAATCTCTCACCTTCCCTCTTCTCTTACAATCCTTGAAGAAAATCTTCAAGCCCTTCACTCTCTCTCTCTCTCTCGCTCTCTCTCTTTCTCTCTCTCTCTCTCTCTCTCTCGCTCGCCCACCTTACATGTCACCTTCTCTTTTTTCCTGTTTTTCAAAACCTCTCTTTTATTAAAGGCTACCTCACTCCAAAAAGAATTCAAATTTCCCTCTAAAATTCTATCCAAAATTCAACTTTTTGAATTCAAAAGTCATGTCCATTGATCCAAGAGACATATCCCTTCATAAAAAAACATTCTAAAGTGTCTAGAAGCATTGAATCACTCCAAGGGGTGTTAGAACAAGTTTCCCTTTGAAAATTAACACAAAATTCTTTCTGAACTGCCTTAATCCGCAAAAATTGATCTCTGGCACTTCTGGTGCCAATTTTGGCACATCGAGCACTAGCTTGCTTAAGTTCGCATTGTTCTTGGTTTTGGTGCTTCAGGCACCAAACCTGATGCATTTGGCACTAGCTATCCATGAAATGGCGCTTCTAGTGCCAATCTAGTGCATCTAGCATTCACTCTCTATAAAATGGCATTTCTTGCGCTTCTAGCGCGAGAATTCTCAAAATTTGTTGTTCTGGCTCGAAATTTCATCCTTTTTGTTACTTTTGCTCCAAATACCTAAAGTTGATATACTTGCAATAAAAACATGAAAATACCATTATTTAAAGAGAAATATCACAAAAAATAAGCATAAAATGTATACTTAATACAACATATTATTTTGGTGTATCAAAATCACCCAAACTTAAATGTTACTTGTTCTGAAGTGACACTTTTACTACATAAAAGCATATGGCTTAGGATAGAGATTAGCTTAAAACTCCTATACTTTAATTTAATAAATAAAATAGTAAAATTTAAGAAAAATATTTAATAACTTAGATTCAAATTTTATGTCTAAGAGTACTTAGTAATTAAATTTAAGATTTGTGATTCTCTTTTCATTTCAATAAAAATTGTAATTTGTCATATTAGGATACTTACAACATTCATATGAAAAAGAACTTCATGAAAACTTTACCAGTAATGTTACTAATACTCCAATACAAATTTAGAAAATGCAATAAAGCATTTTCCTTAAGTTAATTCAAGTGAAGCCAATTTTTTATTAGCATCTCCTCAAGCTTCACCTCACTCATTTTTCTTTTCTTTTTTTCTTTTAGTATCTTTTCAATCCTTTCTATTCTTTTTTTCTTTAGTATCTTTTCAATCCTTTCTTTTCTTTTTCTTTTTCAAGTCAGGATTACTATACCTGGATAGCCTTTAATAATTTTGAACTTCACTATCTTCTTCTTAAAGTCAAAACTCTTTACCTTACTTCACTTTATAAATTCATATTAGTTAATGATTTTTCATAAAGGCATGAAACTCTAAAATTCTTAATACTTAAAAAATACAATTTCCTTTACTTTAAATAAAAAAAATATAGTCTTATCTTTTCATACCAAATATCTTTAACTTAAAAATTCACCTTCATTATTAAAAACTTTTACCAAAATTTACCATAATATTCAAAAACATAAGTAGTCATTTAAAGTTAAATCTTAATATCCTAGGTCATGTTAAATAATTTTAAAACTATAGTTAATTAAGAACAAATAAAATTTAGTTTACTTCTTTTTAAAAGTAATTTTTCTTTCCCCCAAACTTAAGTTTTTAAGTAATTTAAAAATGTTTAGTACAAAAAATTTTAGATGAAAGAAAATAGTAAATGCATGAGAATAAAAACTAACCTATAGAGGATTTCTATGTATGAAACTAGACTCTGTTATAATGCAGGTATTAACTTTAAAAATACAATTTTTAAAGAATTAAATGAAACATAATATATTCTAAAGGATTTGCTGAAAATTAAAAACAGAAATAAGAACTGAAAATACTAAAAGTGCAAAAAAAAGTAAAAATCTATTGTTACTATTATAATTTAGGTCCACAACACCAAATAAAAGTTTTTACCACAATTGTTTCAAATGACGTCAACTAACATCAAAATAACAAAGATAACATACAAGTAAACAAAACAAACTAAACTCTTCAGAATATCAATTCTCATCACCTTCCTCATCACCACCATCTTCTTCTTCTTCATGAATAGGAGCATAAGGACTGAATCTGAGGCAAGTTTGAAATTCCACATTGTATTCACCCCTAAGATATCTAACCATAGCTTATTCAAAAGCTATATCATGTTGAAACCTCCTTTGCTTATACTCATCATTATAAGCATTTCTAGCTCCAATTTCTTTAATCTAATTCTACCTATTAACTATATCCATTTGTTGAATCATAATCTGCTCTGTAAAGTTTCAAGTGAAGCGGAGTAAGATGTAGAGGCCCCTGCAGCTTATCTAGAGGGTCTATCCATACCTCCACTCCTAGACTCAACAAATGAATCTACTCTTTGAACCTTATGCTTCCCAAAAGGACTTTTTGGCTACAACCTTTCCACATTTCTATGGGACTAAACTCCTGATTACTCACATAAAGTGAAAATCAGGGCAGTGTAACCCATTCCACTGGTTATAGCACAATTAGGTAGCTATAACCTGAGCATGATGAATTATGAGAGCACCAATATCTACTGCCTTCATTTTTCTGAATGCAAAAGTTTAGCACAACTCTATTCTTCATTTCTTTGCTTAGATGATTCATTGGTAGTAATTTAGCAGAGATGAAGTAGTGTCATAGCTTTGACTGAATATTCATCATGGAAGTAGAGAAGTTAAATTTCTTATTATTTTTAATCTTACATTCTCCTCTTCCATCAGTCAGCAAAGCAATCATTTCATCCAACAATGCATCAGGAATCACGGATGCAGCATATTCGCAATGGAATATATTTCTCAGCTCTTAAAAGGGTTTATATGAACCATCCTTAATATAAACCCTATTTAATACTTCATATTAAATAGGGAACTTGTCAGCAAAAAAAATGGTTTCTCAGACCAAACAGATGTTATATATTTCTTAGTTTATTTGATCGAGCCTCACCCTCAAGTCTCGTGTTTATCTTTTGGGATTGATATAGGTTTTGATGTACAATGCTCTTTCATTTAAATAATGAAAAATATGGGATCACTTTGATTTCATATTTTTCTAATATATATATATATATAATGCTTTTTGAAAGTGGGTGACGAGATTTCAATTTCAGTGACCGACAGCTTCTAACGGTCAACTCCACACGCAAAATAGTGCCGACAACTCCTAGTGACTCCACTGGGGAATAGCTTTTCTCTCCATTTAAATCAAGAAATCTTATCTTCATACATCGGTAATTTGTCCTCTTGGACCAAATTACCCTTCTTCCATTGGCATACTTTACCAATTTCTTTCTTGGGAGAGTACGATCAACTCTTTTGGACTTCAGGACTGTCTGCTCAATCACCTTTGAGTAAGTAGGTTCAGGAGGCCATTAAGGACTTTTTAATCTTCGTATGGGATTGGTCGCCCAATATGTGTGTTGGTGGACTAGTTCAACTGGGGCATTGTGCATTGTTAAGTTGGTCTCACACTGGGTCCTGAAACTGGACTTTTTCCCTTACGAGTTTGATTTGTTATTTTAAAAATTAAATATGATTGTTAGTGCTGTACTTGATCTCTAATTTCCTTTATATTAATTAAATTTATCTACTTTCAAACTATTTTTACTAAAAATTTTGAAATCTCCACAAATCAGATCGACCTCTGTTAATTTTTAGTGCTCACACTGAGATTACGAGGTATTGGACAATTAGCTAACACCAGAGTTTTCTTTTTGAAGCTATTGCAATGGCATTCCCAACGCTCACTTTTTCCTGCAACCTACCGATGAGCCGCAGTGCCCGAAATGTCACTCCTACCATCAAGTTTGAAGTGGAATTTGAAGATCTCGAGGTCATTCTCGAGAAAGCCTCATTTTTCATAATGAAATTAGCCTCTCTAGAGGTTGAAGGACCATCTGCTGAGTTTATTTGAGCTGCCCTTAGGACTTCCCTTCTTACAGGAAGGTCAAGACTACTGCCACCATGATACCTACCAGCCTGCTATTCCTTTCTGCTAGGGGAAAGAAGTTATGATCGTCGAAGACACAACTGAAGGGTTGGTCGTACCAACATCAGTGTTTGAAATTGGATTAAGTTTGAGGACCGTGCCACTAATTCAAACCCAAAGGAGAAACCGTAACAGGTAGGTTTGGAGGGCTACCAAAGCACAGACTTCTAAGGAAGTACCTATGGATGAAGATCCTCACCAGGATGAGTCAAGATTTCCAGAGACCCATCCACTTCTGTAAGGGAGTATGTTTCATCTCTTAATGGATATCGAAGGGTATAAAAGTATCTAGAAGATTGCCGCTACTTTACCATCACCTCATGGACATGGTATGGAAAGGAAGAAGCCTACTCCTATCACTCGAATCAGTTCAATTTTCTAGAGACTAGCTGCCAAAGAAGGATTTTCAGTTGGCAAGTTACTCAAATGAGTGTGAAGTGAAGTATCCCCTCGCATGAAGAAAAAATTTTAAAGGATGACTGATTTGCCAGATGCTCCCAGAAATCAATAGAAGCTTTGTGTACTCGCATTCCCATCTGGTTTTGTTTGGGGAGCAGAGTTGATACCACCATCGTTACTACCAATTCTACCGTCGCTAGACCCAAGGGTCATCGACCAGTTAAGTCACATCTGGGTCCGAGAATTCTACCAACTGCTGGTTACAAGGATTTCCTTAAAACTCTGAAGGAAATGATTAAGGGGTTGCCCAATACTTTATCTGGTCTACACCATGGGGAGCATACTTTTCCTCGACATACTAATGTTCCTACCAAGAAACTCCATCTCAAGACATCGCAGTCAAAGAAAAGGGTATGGATACCCAAGGTTGCTGTACCTATACAGTCCAGTAGGCCCGTAAGGTAAGATCATGGAATGAGGTCCAAAGTTTCTGACATTGTCGCAGCAATGGCCAGTGAGATGGAGGAACAAGTCAAAGATATCCAGCCAAGTCCTCCAGATCTCAAAATACTAAAGTAATCAATAATCAAAGAAAAGGTCAAAAAGTTCAGGTTTGAGATTTCTGAATTAGCCTGGGAACATGGAGTTTTCATTGATGATGATGATGAAGATTTTAACATCAATGATTACCTTAAGGAAGATTTCATGGATATCCATGTCATCGAGACCAGAGCTATTGCATCTACGCGCGACACTCAACCTCTCGTCAAATAGCATGTCGTAGATGAGCTGCATAGGGTTGTTTTCCTAAGGGATGAACAAATCAGCCAAATGGAGAAAAAAATGAAAGAGATGGTTGTTGCCATGACCGCCATGGACACAGTTTAAGGACAATCTCAACCACCACAGTTATCCTCTCCAGAAGTCAATCAACCGAAGATTATACATATTACAGACAAAAAAAGAGAAGTTTCATCAACAAATAGAGATGAGCAACAAAAGAAGGATTCTCCATCCAGCGCCATGCATGAAAAGGAATTTAAGCAAATGATCAAGCAAGTTCGGGAGGCCTTAGCTAAATCTAAGGGTGGTGCATTGATTTTGAAGAATAGACCCTACATGGAGGAGTTTGATGTTGTGCCATAACCTAAGGTTTTGTGTCCTTAAACTTTAAGATATTTTATGGGACTAGAAATCCCAGGCAACACATTGCACATTTCCGAGCCAGTTATGACAATATAAGAGGAAATGAAGCCTTCCTTTTCCAACAGTTTGCCAGCAGCCTATCAGGAATCGCTTTTGATTGGTATGTGGAATTACCCAACAATTCAGTTAAGGCATCCACAAAGTTAGAACAATTGTTCATGAAAAATTTTATCAGATTGCAATATCATGTGTTTATTGGAGATCTCATAATAGAAAAATAAAAGACTAACGAGACTTTAGTAAACTATATTTTGAGGTGGAGAAACCTTAGTATGAAATGTGAACCTCAGCTACAGGAACATCTGCAATTGAGATCTTAATCAAAATCATTCATGAGACAGTGGCTTTCATGCTCAAGGGACTCACCATCAAATCCTTCAAGAAGCTACTCAGCAAGGCTAAAAATCTTCAAGAAGAAGTCAAACATATGGACTCTCATAAGAAGTCCGAGATGTTCAAGATGACTAGAATATTTGAAAAGAGGTCTGAAACAGTGGCAACGGTCGATAAATGAAAGCAACCTACGAAGATACATGCAGAAAATCCTCATCAGTCATCATCATAACATGCTCAACTACCGACACAACAGTATGGCCAGTCTAGCCAGCAACCGTCTGAAGGAGGATCATATCAAATAGAAAATAAGAAAATGTCCATTGGGAAATGAAGGAAAGTGGTGTATTCCTTCAAAGACGAAGATGTACCCAAAATGTTCAAAAGTCTGATGAAAAAGCCTGAATTCAGATTACCAGATCCAAAGAAACCGTAAGAGGTTGATAAAAAGGATCAACCAAATTATTGCTCGTATCACAGATTGCTTGGACACAATATAGAGGAATGTTTCATCTTTAAGGATTGCTCTAGAGGAACCTAGAAGAAGGGAATATAACGATCTCGGATGAATATTTAAATGAACCTGAAAAGGGTTCCATAAATATGATTTTGGCTGAGACACTAACTCCCTTTCCACTCTCTTATGGGGTGGATTTGGACTACAGAGCTTTCCTTCTTAATGTGAATCAACCTTCTGAGATAGGTATAAGACTCCTTTACATGGAACACAACATCCTATTCTCAACCATTTGAGATTAGTATAAGACACCCCCTTCAATGGGATAATGACATCCAATTCTCTACACAAATCTTTAAGATTGGAGTAAGACTCCCCTGAAAGGAACATCACATCTTATTCTCAACCTTCTTAGATTGGTATAAGTCCCCCTTGAATGGGACCACAGGATCCAATTCTCTACACACATCTTCAAGATAGGAGTAAGAATCCTCTGAATGGAACATCGCATTTTATTCTCAACCTACTGAGATTGTTGTAAGGCCCCCTTGAAGGAGACCACGAAATCCAATTTGCTACACACATCTCTGAGATAAGAGTAAGACTTCCCCGAAAGGAACATTGCATCCTATTCTCAACCTTTTAAGATTAGCATAAGAACCTCTTGAATGGGACCACAACATCCAATTCTCTACACACATCTTCAAGATTGGAGTAAGGATCCCCTGGAAGGAACATCACATCCTATTTTAACCTTTTGAGATTAGTGTAAGACCCTCATGATTGTGACCACGACATCCAATTCTCTACACACATCTTCGAGATAGGAGTAAGACTCCCCTAAAAGGAACATCACATCATATTCTCAACCTTCTGAGATTTGTGTAAGACCCCCTTGAATGGGACCATGAAATCTAATTCTCTACACACATCTTTAAGATTGGTGTAAGACCCATTTGATTAGGAGCACAAAATCCAATTCTCTACTCACATCTTTGAGATATGAGTAAGACTTCCCTGAATAGAACATCACATCCTATTCTAAACCTTCTCAGATTTGTGTATGACCCCCTTGAAAGGGACCACGACATCCAATTCTCTACACACATCTTTGAGATAGGAGTAAGACTCCCCTGAATGGAACATCGCGTCCTATTCTCAACCATCTGAGATTGGTGTAAGACCCCCTTGAATGGGAACACAACATCCAATACTCTACACACATCTAAGAGATAGGAGTAAGACTCCCCTGAATAGAACATCGCGTCCTATTCTCATCCTTTTGAGAATGGTGTTGTTGACCTCACTTTTGGTTGAGGTCTAGAAACTTCTTTAGTAGCCTAGGTCTAGCCATAGGACTTTCCTATTGACTAGTCTTAGAAAACTAGAAAAGGTACCTTCACCATTAGAAACTCAAAACTCTTTTCTTTACTCAACTTGAAGTTCCACATATTGGTCCTAACCTCTAATATTTAGAAGGTAAGATCATTATGGGGAAGCTCAAGAAGAGTTCCTATAGTGTTACTTGGCCTTAGAATTGACCCTCGGTGTTGATTCGGAGCTAAGGTACACTATACCCTCACCATATCTTCACGATACCCTCACCATACCTTGGCTAAGACCAATATATGAGGACCCAAAATGGGATTTAATTGGTCTATGACTCATTTAAAATAGTTCTCTATCCAATTCTACTTGAAATGCCCAACTTGGTCTTTTGCCCATAGGCACCTCCAAATCACATAACTGCCCTTGGGACCCAAATTTGGCCAAAATTCTCAAATTTTTGCCAAAATACCCAAAATTGATCAAAACTTATTCCAAAAACTTTGAATATATCCACATTTGCCAAAATTGACAAAAATTTCCAAAAAATGGCCAAATTACCAAAATGCCCCTCCATGGCCCAAAAATCCAAAAATTCCACAAATTCCCAAAAAATCCCAATAAATCTAAAATATTCTCAATTTAATTTTGTCCCACTACACCATGATCTAATTTGGTCAATTTGACCACCTTTGACCAAAACCCCAATTAGCCCGAATATTGGCTAACTCCCCAAATTTCAACAATTGAATGCCTTAAACCTCAAATTGGCATCCAATTTTTGTTGAAAATCCTTTATAAGGTCATTTGTGACCAAATACAACAATTAATTTGAGCTTAACCCAAAGCTAGCCAATGTTTGACCCAAGTTTACCCCTACATGCTTAATTTAGGTCTAAAACCAAACCCATCAAAACCCATTCAAATTGACCATCAAATCAACTTCAAAAGAATTTTTATCCTTCATGAAAATTGTTCATTATGATGTTTTACACCTAATAAAAAAATTAATTTGACCTTAGCCCAAAGCTATCCCATGTTTGACCCAAGTTTAGCCCTACATGCTTAATGTAGGTCTAAAACCAAACCCATCAAAACCCATTCAGATTGACCATCAACCCTTAAGGGTTTAAGTTAGGTCTAAACCCAAATCCATCAAAATCCATTTAAATTAACCACCGACCCATAAGGGTTTAATTTAGGTCTAAACCCAAATCCATCAAAATCCATTCAAATTAACCATCAGATCAACTTCAAAACAACTTTCATCCTTCATGAAAGTTGTTCATAATGATGTTCTTCACCAAAACAACTTCAAAACAACTTTCATCCTTCATGAAAATTGTTCATAATGATGTTCTTCACCAACCAACAACCTCAAAAAAACTTTTCATCCTTCATGAAAATTGTTCATTATGATGTTTTACACCAACCACAACAATAAATTTGGACTTAGCCCATGGCTAGCCCATGTTTGACTCAAACTTAGCCCAACGTGCTTAAAATGGGTCAAAAACCAAAAACACACCAAATTGNAGCATCATAAGCTTTAACCATGATCCAACCCTTGGTTAGCCACCTTAACCCAAGCTAAAGCCTAAAATCGTGAGCCACCACATGACTAAAACCCAAACTCATGCCAAGAAGCCACCTCAGCCCAAATTGAGCTGAGGGATCCTCTGCTTGACACCTAAGCAGTGGGACTAACCCCTCCATTGGCCAGCTAAGCCTTCCCTTAGCCAATTTCTATAAAATCCCCCTCCCCCCCAACGACCATGAATAGTGTGTGGTAAAAAATTTTCACTGAGGCCTTCCAAACTCCTTAGAGAGCTTCCCTAAGAGACCCTTAGTTCATTGCAATCCATTTCCCCCTCTCAAATCCACCATGACAATCCAATTTTGAGCTTGAATTCCTGCCCTAAACCAGGACAAATTCTAATCTCAACCTACACAGCACCAAACCCCCAATAGATTGGTCGTACACCTTCACAACAGTGAAAGAAGCCAAACCCCCATCAATTCCCCCTCTGAAACAGTCTCTACCATAGCTCTCAACCAACACCCAAAATCGGCCTTGATCAAAATCATACATAGGCTTTACACCAGAGCAGAGGCTTCATCCTTAAGCTCTTTGGGATCTAACGAAGGTGTGAAGAATCTCTGATTGAGGCTAAACCTCTCGGAGCAAAGGTATAACTCACTTACTTTCCCGAGCCTTCGTGAGCTCTACATTTACAATGGTTTGATTTCATAGCATGTTTACCATATAGATGTATTCGTCTCTTCAACACGAACATTTTAAAAAAATAATCATCAAAATCCTTGAAGAAATTAGAGAGATATTAAGATTTTAAAATAGACGGCTCTCGGTTAAGGCCATCGGAGACGATGAACGGATGTCGTCCATCTTCTCGTGTATTGAATGAACGGCGGAGATCAAGTAGGATGATCATCCGGAACGAAACAGCGGGACGCGTGGCAGCTGACTCAGAAGGCGGCGTTGAATAGGAGAGCGCCACGTGGCTTTTTGACGGATCCGAGGATCCAGTCAGCCCGCGGTTTGAATAAATAAATAGGATATTTAATAAATTCACAAAATAGCTCTTATACTTCAAAAATCCATATCTTTGCATAGAAAATTCATAAAAATAAAATAAAAATACCTTCTTGCTCAGTGAACAGAGGAGAACCATGTGGAATTATTTTCACATTAAGTTGATGCATAAATTATTTTTAAAAAATGAATTAGGGTTAGGGGTTTTTCAATTCTCCATTCATATGGAATTATCACCTTGATCCCAAATTTTTATATGTTGTAGTCTCTCTCTAGGTGCACAATTTGAGTATTTTCCCAAAGACATAAAAGATCTCTAGACAGAGATCTTAATTTTATATTCTTTTATGCATTTTCTATTCAAATAATTATAGAAAATTGTATAAGGCTTAGAAAATTCTACAAAAATTCTTATAAGTTCTTTATTGCTAGGGTAGTCTTAAGAAATAATTTCATAATTTTTAACAATTAAAACATCATTGTTTTGAGCAAACTCTATTTTCCTCAAAACATTTAATTTGAAGCACACAAAGATCAAAATACTTGATTTTTGTTTTCCACTGTGACTCATGAGTCAGAGAACTCACTATAAAAATTTCAAGTCATTTCGAGATCATTTAATATTTTTTTTTATTTTTAAAGGTGACCATCACATTTGAAACTTAAATGGTTTTAAAAATCAAAATATAATTCCAAAAATTACCAAACTTAGTTTTTTGAGTTCTCTGATATCAGAGAGATTTAATAAAAATAAAAATATATTAAAAATAAAAACTTGATTTTTAGATTATTTTTAATTATTTTTAATTATTAAAAATAATAAAAAAAATCATAAAATATTAAACTCATAGAAATGTTCCAAATTATTTCCTAAATAATTAAGAATCATTGGAATATTTTTCCAAGGTCTAAAAATAAAGATATCTATTTTTAAAAACCTTAAAATGATTTTTAACGCTTAAAAATAGAATTTTCACCAAAATAATTCTAAAAAGTTAAATAAAAATTAGAAAAATACAAAATAAATTTCTCTGGGTTTCGTTATCTCAGAGAGATTTTCAAAAAATATAAAAGATATTTTTCAACTTTTTCTGAGTTTTCTGACTTCAAAAAGATTTTCCAAAAATATAAAACATATTTTTCAACACATGCTGAGTTCTCTGACCTCAGAGAGATTTTCCAAAAATATGAAACATATTTTTCAACATATTAATATTTTATTTTTATTAAAGTCCCCAAAACTTCAATTAATTTTAATAAATCACAGCAACTTAAAATTTTATTTTTATTAAAATCCCCAAAACTTCAATTAATTCTAATAAATCACAGAAACTTTTTTATTTTTATTAAAGTCCCCAAAATTTCAATTAATTTTAATAAATCACAGAAAATTCAAAACATTATGAAATTTTGGCCAAGTGATTTTCTGGTCTAGCGCTAGCTTACATAAAAATTTCAAGTGATTAAGAGTTGTCTTCATCATCTTTTGAAATTTTCTTTGAAGATGCATATTTTTGCATAAAAATAACTATATAAATTAAATTAAATTGTGAAAATTCACAATTTCTCCTCTGATATCTTAATTGACTTATCAGTAAGGTTATATAAAAATTTCAAAGTCATTTGAATTTAAAAAATTATGAAAGTTTGGACCCTTAGGGGCAAAATTATAATTTTGAATATTTTGGCCCTAATGAACATTTAGGCTTAATCAAAATGGCAAATGGGTAATTTCTAATATTAATTAACTCATTTGATGATTTGCAATAAAAAATGGGCTTAATTGGTAGAAACCTACTTCACTTTGCCAAATTACAAGATAAAAGAATAATTCCCATAATTATTAAAATTTTAGAAACTTCATTAGCATAAGA
>JXCR01137733.1:211135-221523 GCA_002079205.1 Phalaenopsis hybrid cultivar | reverse complement strand
GTACCAATTTTCAATGTAATGAATAAGAACCTGGAATCTCTGATTGATCTTATAAAAGGACAAGAGAACTGGTTCAGGGAGTTCCGAGGGACACTAAATACAATTACAGTTGGAGTGTCGGGTCTGCAAGACCAGATGTTGAAATTACATAATAAAATGGAAAAACATAAAAAAGACAGTGCTGATACTGGCATAGATCTAGAAGAAGCATATGCCCAGCCCCCCTCATCTCCTGTTATAATCCCACAAGCTGACGAGGAGTTTTCTCATCCCCCATCTGCTCCTGTTGTGGTCACAGATGTTGAACAGCAAGCTGCCCAGCCCCCTCCCCTCCTGTATCTGCTGAAATCCAACCCGCTGAAGTGCAATCTGCCCAGGCTACCTCCCCTATTGTTATAACTACTCGTGTTGATGAGAAATCTTCCCAGCCCCCCTCTGCTCCTGCTGGAATATCATACGATGTTGAGGAACCTGCCCAGCCACTTACCCAGTTGATTACAAGTTTATTGCATAGGGTGAAGGGCCGACGCAGTCGTAGGAAGAAGGTTGTGAGGTCCCCTTTCACGACCTTTGAATATAAGCGGAGGAAAACAACAGAGGTTGCTGAGAAGATTTCATCTGCCGAGGAAACAAATACTGATGAGGACAGTACTGGCTCACTACAGAAAACACATGTACAAATTTCAAGGATTGTCGAGCAAATACTTGACACTGCACCCTCAGATGAGCCAGTTGTTGCTACTACTGCCACCCCCGAACTGCCTAATATTGCTGCCACCTCTCCAATACCTGAAACAACTCTGCAGATAGTACCATATGTATCTCCATCTGCTCATGTAGTGGACGTATCTGTAACATCGGTATTTCTTATCTTATTATGATCAATTCTCTATATGTAGTTTATTTCAATTGAATTTGTTGCTTGCTTTGTTTATGTGTAGTCCTCAGTGACCGAAGNAATTGAATTTGTTGCTTGCTTTGTTTATGTGTAGTCCTCAGTGACCGAAGGACACGTTGATTTCCCAGGGCGAGCGTTGATATCTGCAGAGATGCAAACATGTATTGATCAGTGCTTGTCACAATACCCTGTAAAGTAAGTTGTAGCCAATAGGCCGTTCCATCAGAAGTTTATTAATGTGATGTTATATATGGTGGTGACAGCTTAAGGTTTGTAAGCCACATTACGAAGGAAGTCGTTAAAGATGCTGAGATTTTATTGTTTCCCATTGTTGAAAACCATCACTGGGTACTGCTGATTGCTGACCTGAAGGATAAGAAATGGAAAATATACGATTCATTACCAAACAAAATGCATAAGGCAGTATGCGAGCGCGTTGTAAGTCATAAACTACATAAAATGTTAATATCATATTAAATTTCTCATTCCATAACATTTGTTCCTCCCACCTTTCGTAAATAAGAATGTTTGCAGCGGATGCCAGACTATATTTTGGTACAAGGAAACCCGGCTCATGGGGGTTGACAATGGCCAAGGGCGTACCAACTCAAAATAACAGCATTGACTGCGGCATGTTTTTCTGCAAATACATTGAAAAACTCGTTGATGCCAACCCAGTAGATTGGAGCAAAGAGCTGCAGTGGCAGGATGATATGGCAAGATTTCGGGGTGAATTGGCATATGAGATCTGCAGATGGATCGCCACTGTTAAAAAAGTGTGAAAGAGTATTGCTGTTGGATGGAAATTCTTTTCTTTATTTCGTTGTATATGTATATTTTGAAGGAGTATATGTACGGTTGTACTTTTACGATGTTGTCAATGTTTTATTTTTATGACGTTTTTGATGACCAGTGGTTGTATTATGGTTTCATCGCGGTCGTGTTCAGGTTGTATTTGTTTAAAGCGTATGATGATCCACATAAATAAACGTCTTAAGGAAACCGCAGAGGTTGTATTATGGTTTTATCGTGGTCGTGTTCAGGTTGTATTCATTTAAAGCATTTTTAGTCCACATGAATAAACGTCTTAAGAAAATCGCAGAGGTTGTATTATGGTTTCCTCGCGGTCGTAACGTTCAGGTAATTTTACGGTAATTTTACGGTGTTGTTCTGGTTTTATTATTCCTGCCGTGTCTGTCGTGTGCTGGTTTTATTGGAATATGCCGCCAAAGATTCCAATGAAACCAGGCGGATCGGCAGGAATAAACCTGTCTTCAGGAAACCGCGGAGGTTGTATTCTGGTAATTTTACGGTGTTGTTCTGGTTTTATTATTCCTGCCGTGTCTGCCGAGTGCTGGTTTTATTGGAATGTGTCGCCAAAGATTCCAATGAAATCGGGGGATCGGCAAGAATAAACCTGTCTTCAGGAAAACGCGAGGGTTGTATTCTGGTAATTTTACGGTGTTGTTCTGATTTTATTATTCCTGCCGTGTCTGTCGAGTGCTGGTTTTATTGGAATATGCCGCCAAAGATTCCAATGAAATCGGGCGGATCGGCAGGAATAAACCTGTCTTCAGGAAACCGCGGGGGTTGTATTCTGGTAATTTTACGGTGTTGTTCTGATTTTATTATTCCTGCCGTGTCTGCCGACTGCTGGTTTTATTGGAATATGCCGCCAAAGATTCTAATGAAACCGGGCGGATCGGCAGGAATAAACCTGTATTCAGGAAACCGCGGGGTTGTATTCTGGTAATTTTACGGTGTTGTTCTGGTTTTATTATCCCTGTCGTGTCTGCCGAGTGCTGGTTTTATTGGAATATGCCGCCAAAGATTCCAATGAAACCGGGCGGATAGGCAGGAATAAACCTGTCTTCAGGAAACCGCGGCGGTTGTATTCTGGTAATTTTACGGTGTTGTTCTGGTTTTATTATTCCTGCCGTGTCTGCCGAGTCCTGGTTTTATTGGAATATGCCGCCAAAGATTCCAATGAAACCGGGCGGATCGGCAGGAATAAACCTGTCTTCAGGAAACTGCGGTGGTTGTATTCTGGTAATTTTACGGTGTTGTTCTGGTTTTATTATTCCGTCCCACAACTGCTGCTTCGTGTAAATCATAGAACGTCATATGTATTATAGGATTATGCCACCATAATAAATCAGAAATAAAAACACAGTACAACAAATGTCTGTTTCAACTTCAACATCAATAGTACATAAATTTTAACAATAAATACTCTATATATTATCATGTATGCCCATCAGTAAGCTCGTGTATGCCACGAGTTATGTTTGAGAAAATTCCTGTACATTGATAATATTAACGAGTAAATATCAGGAAAGAAGTCTAAATCGAGCAGACAAAATTTCAGAAGGATCGATTCCGCAACCTGAGTAAAGTGATCCGTCGTTTAAAATAAATCTGGATCGCAATCTGGAATGCTATCATGGCTTGAAACATTATCTTTCTGCTTTCCTGTATACAATACAACCTGTTAGTGAGTCATCTTTTATATAAAAAAAATACAGAACTTGATACTTTAGGTAACATATACCTTTGCATCTTTTGTTTTTTTCCCAGTACCCTTTTAGTCTTGCATTGGATATTTCTTTTGGCCGCATCTTCGTGGGATCATTCACATTTCACTCTTTACTGGGTGTCCTCTTCTTCTTCGATTTTGACTTTTCAGGATAGGCTCGTCCACTCATTGCGGCTTCGATATCGATTTTAATTTTGTTAAATCCCTCCAACACTATCTTCTCAGCAAGTTCATGGCCTCATGATATGGTGCCAATCTGGTATGCAAATTTATGAATGTGGTTGAGATAGATGAGTCCACTTGCAGAATTTGGCAACATTTTTGAAACTCTTCGATTTGCATAACCATAGCTGTTATATATGTCCCTTTTCGCATTAATAGTCCACCAAAGTAAAATATATTTATCAGGGATTTTTGTAATATTTTTGTGCTGCAGAACCCTTAGAGCGTGAGCACATAATAAACCCATCATTTCAAACTTTTTACAACTACACGTAATATCAGAATTATAATTATCCACTTTAACAATCCAAGGCCTAGCTCTGTCCTTATTATCGAGAGTTCGGATAAGAAATTCTGAATCCGTAGTACTGCAACACTCCACATCAAACCCACATAAGCCATCTAGAAACT
Organism: Phalaenopsis hybrid cultivar; assembly: GCA_002079205.1. Classification (NCBI taxonomy): domain Eukaryota; kingdom Viridiplantae; phylum Streptophyta; class Magnoliopsida; order Asparagales; family Orchidaceae; genus Phalaenopsis; species Phalaenopsis hybrid cultivar. The sequence goes on along the minus strand of JXCR01137733.1, from coordinate 217,456 downwards.
GTGTTTCAAAGATTGAGTATAACTTCCTGGTGTAAAGGGTAGAAACCTGTCTCAACACTGGACTGCTTTTAACGGTGGGATAAATTGCAGACTGCTGGCATTTAAATTCTTCATCCTTTTCATTTCTTCTCCAATCCTTCAGAACATTTTCAAAACCCAAAAAACATTCGGTTAGGGTGCTTGTTGCCTTGGAGACATCATGACAAATCTTATTCATGGACTCACTTCATTGCGTTGATAGGATCCCCATTCCAAAAATTTCTTTGTTAAAGGCGGTTGACCACTTATGCCTAATATTATACAATTCATCCAACCAAACATTCTCGTGTAGTTTTCCTTTCTCGATCATTTCACCCCAAGTTTCTTCAAACTCCTCTTCAGAGTCACATTTGCTCAAGCATTTATAAAAAAGATCATTAACTCTCTTGCAACCCATACCACAATGGACTTTTGAAGATAACTTCTTGTAGATGTGCCATTGACATAATCTATGTCTGGTTTGCGGAAGACACTCTTCAATAGCTTTAGACATTGCTTGGTCCTGTTCAGTGAATATTGTTATCGGATGCTTGTTATCCATTATACAGATAAAAGCTTTGAATAACCACTTGAATGATTCAATTGTTTCATCTGACAAAAAACCAACACCAAATAGAACATTCTGCTAGTGATGATTCACACCGACTATCGGAGCACAACATAAATTGTATCTATTCAGTCTATAACTTGTATCAAATATAATTACATCCCCAAAACAGTCGTAATCAATCCTGAACATCCCGTCGCACCATAAAAAATTCACCAAACATCCTGCCTCATCAATTTGGAAGTCCCACGCAAACATTGGATCATCTGCTTGTCGGGTAGTGAACAATTGTATGAGAGAATTAGCATCCCCTAATTCAATCTGAACTCTTCTCTCTCTTTGTATGAAATTATATGCATCCCTCTTTGTGCAATCAAGATTCTCCACTCCTCCAACCTCATTTGCGAGGAATCTGAATGCATCGCTGGTTCTAATCCCTGATTTTGTCATTGTTCTGAGGATATCAGCATTGATATCACACATCTTTCTGCTGGAACGCAGTAGATGCTTGTCACCGTCCTCCGCCAACGGATGGTTGTGACTTTCTACAAATTTTTTTACCGACCAGTTGCCATCTAAATCAACGAAGTATCGGATCATTGCTGGACAACCAGTCCTTGTGTCTGCTCTTTTGAACCTCACAGTCATATTGTCATTCAACTCTTTCTTGAAACCAGCCTTACCACAAACAAAGTCCTTTGTCTTCAGCTTCTTAGAATTCGGTCAGAAACCACTGTGTTCCTTTCGCACAGTAAATCCAATATGGTGTGCATATAAACAATACTGTTCATATGCTTCATTCTCGTTGTGGACAACTGCATTAAACAATTTCTCTATATCGGGTGACTGTAGATTTAAACATCATAGATACAATGTTACAATACATAAATAACAAGATAACAATACCATTAATATCATAATAATACTATTCAATGAATTTAAGCTATGTTACTGGCCTCCTAAAATAAAATCAATTCAGCAGATCCAATATTACCTTAATCACACTGCGATACTACCACAATAACACTAAATCTCGCGTCCGTAACGTTACGTTGTGATACTGACACATGAATAACACTATGATACTACAAAAATAACACCATATCTCTACGACAGTAACGATACATTATGATACTACTAAAATAACACTGTGGTACGACCAAAATAACACCAAATCGTCGAGACATTGACTTTACATTATGATACCACCAAAATAACACTGTGATACTGCCATAATAACACCAAATCATCGAGACATTGACTTTACATTATGATACCACCAAAATAACACAGTGATACTGCCAAAATAACACCAAATCTTTGAGACATTCACTTTACATTATGATACCACCAAAATAACACTGTGATACTACCAAAATAATTCCAAATCCTCAACATTCACTTTAAATTATGATACCAGATACTACCAATATAACATCAAACCCCAACTAATATTCTAATGAACAATAAGAAATGGAGAGCAAATACAATAATAACCAGTGTATCACCATTACATTTCCTAAATAACACCACATCCCAACAAACCAAAACTTAGCGTTAAAACTCATCTAAAAATAGAGCAATAAAATTTCTCCTTAAAACCTAGAACTGCATTCAAACATCCTTCGTTAAAAAAAATCTACCTGCCGATGCCCTTCTGCCGCATCTAAACTCTGCTCAACCTCATTATTCTCGGAAATATTCTGAGATTTCATCTCATTGTAAAGATTCTCAGGAGTATTTTGAGATTCCACCAACATTTCTTCGTCAAAAATTATTTCCATCGAACCAGCTCCAGTGAACATGAGGGAAAAAAATTAGAATATACCGAATCTCAATACCCTAAAACAGATAAAATGCCACCTTCTTCTATTGGCGGGAATCGAAAATGACAAAAAAAATGTTTTTTATTTTTGGGCAGGATACGTCGGGTCGGGCGTAAAAAAAAAGCTTATTTTTAAGCTGTAAAGCCACGTGGAATAGCACTACACGTGGCGAATTTTAATTGGGTACCGCATGCAAGGGTTCATGCGGTGCACGTACCGAATAAAAATTCCAAACACACAGACCACCTGAAACTAGCAATTTACAAATCAACTACTCTCTTTCATCCAAAATTTCAAATTCTTACTCAAAAATAAAAAATCATGGTAAAAATCCAACCCATGTATTTCAATTTTATCAAACTCTCAATGGTTTGATCATGGCACACGTAAATTCATCAGTTTGGTGGTTCCAAAAAATTACCTAGGCTGTTAATTTTTCAATTCCAATGTTTTGAGTGGTATATGTAATTATCCCAATAATGTAATGCATTTCAAATATTTTAAATTTATTTGATTCGAATAGAATAAATGTAGTATTATATATTTATTTATTAGGTTTGAGGAAAAACTCAATGTAAAGTACGTCTGCTTGCGTCAATAGTAATTAACAATATACCATAGGCGAGAGGTCGTGATCAATGGGTGGCGGTCAGCGAGCGAGAATGGCGATGGGAGATGATGGGGTGACGACAACGGGCAAGCGGTAACATTAGAGGGTTGTTGGTTGTGTGGAGAGGCCGATTATGTGTCGGTGAAGCAATTTATTGTGCATTGTGACTTCAACCAACTAAAGAACAAAATTTTAAAAACCCTCAACACTTCCTCCACTTGACCATACAATTACACCTAATCAAATAGTCCCTTAGTAAATATCGTAAATTTGTATTTACTAGATTCTGTCAACATTAGGAAAATGGAAAAAAATTTTCATCTAAGGCATTTCTGCTAAGTACTTATATGTACTTCATCTAATTTTTGAATGTATGATCAATCTTTCAATTTTTTTTTCTTTTTGGAAGATTAAAAAAGTCAATTTAAGTAAAGCTAATATCAACACAATCAATAAAATTATAGAAGTATATATTATACTAAAATTTTAATTGAATTTTATATAGAATGTAATATTAAATAATTTTGCACAATTATTAAATTTCTATTAATAAAGTCTATTAGGATGTTAGTTTCGAGCAATGTGAGGCTTCCTAACTTGGATGTTAGTTTTGGGCACGCAAGTTTCATGGCTTCTCATTTTAGGCTTTGAATGATCATTCTTGTAGGACTAGTAAGTCCTCTAAGAATAATTTAGAAACCTTAATCTAGCCAATCTAGCTTTACAAAAAGCTCATAAACCACCCTATGGTCAAAACTTCAATCTAAACAAGCTTAAGCCAAATTGGCTTCACATTTGGATCTCAAAGAGTTAATTTTGAATATTTTCATGGCTATAAAAGTTTTCCTAAGCTAGTTAGATTCCATTTACACTTGGTTGGTGTTATCAAGTTTCGTTAACTACTCTAAAAGTTTGCAATATCTTTACTATTTGTTTGTGACATCATTTAATCAAATTTCACCAGGTTAGAACCACCCGGAACTAGTGGGTCAAGGCCCATAAATTCTCATGTTGGTCCTCACTATCTTATTGTGAGCTATTACCATCTTTTTATGTGAGCTTATGCCATCTCTTATATTACTTGAAGCCATATTTCTTTTCAATGTGTGCCTTTTCTTCAATTTCTATCAAGCTAGCACCATCGTAAAGGAACAGATTAAGGCCAATTCACTCACATGCTATCTAAGATAGTCTCTCCTATAAGCTTATGTCTTTAGATTATCATCTCATAATAAAGAAAATAATTTGGACCCACTTATAATGTTATTACTTAGAGTTAGCAACTAAACATTATATGGCTTAATTGTAAAGAGTATAACATGACTAAGAGGGAGTGAACGAAGTTTCTTAAGATTTTATTAAGACATTGAAAACTCCATGTCATTGTTAGTGTGAGTATTTAGGAATCAACATTAAACAAAATTTGCTATAAAGAAAGTATGACAATATTTGCAAGAAATTAAATTTTAAAAATGTAAAAGTTGTTATGTCAAGCTAACTTATGGTTCAATCATAATCGGTGTCACCCACTTATTGAGATCTCCTTAAAAGTTCCATTAACCTCTTTCTTTTAATAGCTTGTAGCAAGACCCTCTTATCATTTTTAATTTATTATGAAGTGAAACCTAAAACTTCCTTTTAGAGTGCTATCATCAATAGTTAGGACTCAACAACTTAGTTAAAGAGAATATTGTATTTTGTTCTAAATTTCAAAAACTAAAAATTAAAAATTGTTATAACTTTTGAGAAAAAAGATCAATAGCATATGTGCAAGAAGCATTCAAGTTGAAATAAACAATTTTCATTGCTTTTGATTTCAAAGAGTAATTATAGTCATATGAAGATAAAATAATATTTAAAGTACATCATTCCCATTATAAGTTACTAAATAATAGTCAACATATTCATTAAGCCACATGAATTCTTTAAATGATTATGAATTTGGTTGATGATTATAAGTACAATTTATTTGATTTTTTCTAGAATTTTAACTAATCATATTTATAATATTTTGATTATATATGTGATTATAGTTTAGAAAATAGTCAAAATGACTTTTAAAATAAAGTGCAAATTTTTCATAATGATTATATTTCTAGTGATAATATCAAGAAGAGCATTTCATGTATCATTAATACAATTGAGAGTATGATCATAGGTATAATTAAGATTATATGTATAATAAGGATTATAATTCTGACTGCGATCAAATATATGATTTAATATATATTTTTTAATCTTTAAAAGAGCTTATGTTTTGTAATACATTCACCTAACTTTAGTTCATACGAGGCTTAACCATTCTCAATTTTTAAATTTATTACAAAATCAAACAAAAATTTCACATTCTTTTTTTGGTGTTATCTTGGCCTTGTTGTGTGTTTCAATTTGAATTAATTCAAGTGCATTAATACTACTTGTTGATGATTGATATACACTAGCCTCCAATAATCAAAGTTAGATCATGTGTCATAAGATCATTAATATTTCAATGATATGTTTGTTATCTTCAAGTGTAAATTAAGCTTTCAAGCAAATGAAGTAAAAACATTCATCATTTTTATGATGACAAACATAATTTGAAAGTTTTTTTTATGGGGCTTGTTAGCCTCACGAGCCCCATGACTCAACATTTGATTTTGATGATAACAATCATATGATTGGTTGCTTTCAATTTTTGTTCAAGTGCTTTAGGAACACACTTAGTTTCGATATATCAAGTTAAGTATAATCAAGCTTCAGAAATGTCAGTTAGACTTGATCTGTCTTAGAACATCTATAATAAACTCGTAAATTAATTAATTTATAAATATTTCTTTTATCCATTTTATTTGGCTTGTTAAAAATCAATCTTATTTTGAAATTTCCTACATGAAGTTCTGTGTGCTAATTTAATACATTAAATTACATTATTCTCTATCACAAATTCTTACATGATTGAATTTATTATTTATTACAACATTTTACATTTTTCTAATGACAAATTATATGCAAAATTTTTCATCATTATTCACGTAGTACTACAAATATTCCTTGTGTTTTAATATTTCATTTTTCATCCTAAATTCAAATAAATTGAATCATTCTTTTATTTGGTCAAATCATCATTACCTATTAATGCATCTTGTCAAATAAGTTTAATTATCCAATTTTTTTAAAATCAAAACATATAATTATATTTTATTTTATAAAACTATACCATAAAAAAAACTTACTGAATTTCCTTAAATTATATATATATATATATATATATATATATATATATATATATATATATATATATATATATATATATATAT